>APFE030323521.1:112098-211144 GCA_000404065.3 Pinus taeda
TCCTTTGAGGTTTGATCATGTGTGTCGCCAGGGTTAAAAGAATGTAAAAACATGTATATTATTTTAATTTTTGCAATTAAAATAGTCTTTCATTGTCAATATTATCTCGTAGTTAATTTTTTAATTTTTTATTTTTTCACTAACAGTCCTACAAAATGACCCAGCGAAACTGTTGAATAGTTTAAAAACGTGGTTTTCAAGATCTCAGTAATTTATTCCAATTTCCAAATTTCTAAACACGAAATCTCAAAATTGCAAAATAACTATAGTTCATTTTGTAGAATTTTTAAATCCATATAAACCCAACTCCACATCACCTCCTTCCATTAAAAATTCCAATTCAAAAATTCTAGAATAAAATTCCATGGGATATCACATATTGCAAAATATTCATGCACCCATTTTAAATTTCATGATTCACAATTTTATTTTTATGCGAGCGGCTATTTTTTTAACATGTAGTTTTGATTGACCTCCTTATAACTCCCACTTCATCCTCCCGCTCAAGTCACCCTACCTCATCGTCTCCACACCTTATCACTCCACCTCACCCATTCCTCTCCTCCCTCCTCCATAACTCTCACACTTATGTCACGTAAAGGGTTTTGGTCTTAGTTTTGATTCATATGGCTTGGTTTTAAAGTTTTAAAATATAAATTATATTATATTTTTATTAGTTAATTATATTTATTATTATTTAATTATTATAATTATAATATAATTAATTTTAATATTAATATACTATATTTATATTAATTAAATTTTAAATTATTTTTTAATTAATTCAATTATGTTTATAATGGTTTTGTAATTAATTAAGTTCAATAATGTAATACAATGAAATTAGTATTAGTAAATCAATAATTATAATTTAATTTATGATTTTTTCTAGAAGAGGAGACTTGAGAACTGAAGACGGACGCGTTGCGTTAATGGAGACGTACCCTAGCTAGGGTTTTCACAGTCCTGCGGCGGCAGGCTGCCTCGCTCTGTGCTGCTCAAACCTGACAGCGGCAACGTTCTGATCGGATGGGGCTTTGGAGCACAGACCCAATGGACTCCCCGCTAGGGGAGGGGACAGAGGTTCCACTCAGCGATAGAAACCAACAAGGACCTGCGGTCAATACTGATGACGTCTCAGCCAACCACGCATCAGCAGAGGATGCGCAGACCACGAAGAGTAACTCAGCCCCAATCGACGCCACAAAGGTTAGATCCTCTACCTGCAAACCTGCTACTGCTCACAGGCCAGAAGTAGAACTACCTAGCCACCGAATCAATGCCCAAATATAATTTATGAGAGATCATGCACTAATAGGCAAATTTATGGGACTCTGGCCTAATGAAAAGGCTCTAAGAAACTGGATTAATAGCAAATGGAGACGAAAAGGAGAAATAACCCTACTTAAAGGGCCAAAAGGTTTCTTCACAGCCATGTTTAACTGTCTGGAAGACAGAAATAGAGTATTTGAAGGAGGACCTTACTTCTACAACTCGGCAGGGTTATTCCTCAGAGAATGGAAGGCCAGATTCAACCCAGATACAAAAGATCTAAGTTATGCACCAGTCTGGATTCGACTATATTCATTACCATGGGAATACTGGGGGGAAGACTCGTTAAAAGCCCTTGGATCAGCGCTGGGAGATTTTGTCAAGGTCGCTGAAGAGACGAAGGCTGTAAGATACACCACCTATGCATCTTATGCCCGGATCTGTGTGTACATGGACTTGAAGCAGCCTCTTCCAGATACGATATGCCTTTTTCATGAAGACCATGACTGGATCCAGGTTATTGATTACGAGCATGTTCCTTTCCGCTGCCGGAAGTGTCACACCCTGGGACACCTCTTCAGAGATTTCCCATTGAACAATAAGCCTGAATCTCAAAGCAAGCAAGAACCTCAATCACAGGATGGGTTCACCAAAGTGACAAACAGAAGACACGGGAACAAAAAACCTAATGCCCCACCCAAATCGATGCCAGAGCCAGAAGCGAAATCCCAACCATCCACTAGTAACAGCTTCGGGATTCTGGCACATGAGGATCAACAGGAAGAACCCAGATTGGAAACAATGACACACAAAACTGCCAAGTCAGGAGCACCAAAGAAGAACCAGGAAGGAGAAAAGACCAAGACAACCACAGAAACTTGGATCAATCCGGATATGGATATAGATAATCCATCCTACTGTAAGGATAAAGGAAAGGAAGCAGAGGGCAGCAATGAGGAAGCACAGTTCATGGAAGATGACAACGAACCAATTGATATCGGGGAACTTGACATTCTTGGCCTGGAACAAGCTTGCAAATCAGGTAACTTTGATAAAATTCCTGAAACGCAAGTAGATAATCTATTAGAAATTCTGAATAAAGCTCAAAAGAAATACTCCCTCGGGATCCAAACAGGTAGTCAATGGGATGGTAAATTTGCTTACAAAGACAGCAAGAAGAGAGGTAGGAAGACAGCGCTAGAAAGAACAATCAAGATTGGAGAGGTATTGGTGGAGTCGGGAAGATATGCCAAACTCACCAAATACTACAATACAAATCCAAAAACTTCCAAATGAAGTTGATTTCCTGGAACATCAGGGGGCTCAACAGCCCAAGAAAGGGAAAAATCCTAAAAAATTTGATAATGGAAGATAAACCAACCATTCTTTTCCTACAGGAAACTAAATGCACTTCGAGAACCTTGGAGAAAATTGCAGCCACAGCTTGGCCAGGAGGGCAAGTTACAACTGTAGATGCACAAGGGGCATCTGGAGGCCTAGCGATCCTCTGGGATGCGGGGAAAATACAACTAGACAACATACATGCGAACAAAAACTTCATTCAGGCAGTTTTTAATCTTCTGGGTACAAACATCCATGGCCATATTACTAACGTTTACTTCCCACAAGAATATTTGCAGAAAGCGGCAATCCTATAAACTATATCACAGCTCAACTCTGACAGAGCATACCCGCTCTGGGTGACGGGAGGAGATTTCAATATGATCGCCTCAACAGAAGAAAGACAAGGAGGGAGATGCAAAATCAATAGAGATGGCACACTACTCAAAGAGTTTATTCAAAACAACTGGTTGATCGATGTACCCACAGCCAACGGCCTTTATACATGGACGAATAAACGAGCAGCTCCACTGCAAATTGCCTCACGCCTAGACAAATTTCTAATTTCCGATAATGCCATACACATCGGAGGAGAATTCACGGCTCATATTATTCCTTTTTCCGGATCTGACCACTGGCCTATTGAATTGCACTGGAATCGGCCACGGAATAGCATCAAACGACTATTTCGCTTTGAAGCCTTCTGGCTTTCCCATCCAGAGTTCACTAATTTCTTCAACAAAACATGGCAAAATTGCAATCCAATTGAACACACCAAAATGGCAAGATTCCAGAAAAAGTTAAAGATGCTCAAGGCAGAAATAAAGCGCTGGAACAAAACTACGTTTGGCAACATTTTCAACGAAAAAGAACAGCTTATCCAAGAAATCAAAAACACGCAACAATGGATCATCTTAGAAGGGCGTTCAGAAGATCTCGCACTAAAAGAACAAGAAATGGAGAGCAAACTCATAGAACGGGAGCGACATGAAGAGGTCCTATGGCGGCAGAAATCCAGAATCCGATGGCTCAAGGAGGGCGAGAAAAACACCAAGTTCTTCCACAAATCTACAGTGCAAAGAAGAATGCGAAATCAAATATCACAAGTAAACAACGCTCAGGGAGAAAAAGTTGAAACCCAGGAAGGGATTGAACAGGAATTCGTTCGTTACTTCAAGGAAATGAGCAAGGAGCCAAATATCAACAAAGCAGAGGCAATAGACAGTATCACACGGCACATACCACGCCTCATAACAGAGGAGCAAAATACTCTGCTTCTCAAGCCAATAAGCCTTCAGGAAGTGGAAACCGCCGTAAAATCCCTTAAAGCAGGTAAAGCTCCGGGTCCTGACAGATTCACGTCAAATTTCTTCCAGCACTTTTGGGAATTAATAAAATGGGAAGTTTGGCAAGTAGCAGAAGAATCTCGCATCATGAGATGGATGTATCCGGGCTTGAATGCTACATTCATAGCTCTTATACCCAAATCAGAGGAGTCCAACACGCCTGACAAATACAGACCCATTGCCTTATGCAATATTATCTACAAGATTGTATCCAAGGTCGTGGCGTTGAGACTAAAAATGGTGCTTCCTTACATCATCTCTCCAGAATAGTCTGGCTACGTAGAGGGACGTCAAATAATGGATGGGATAATCCTCACTCGTGAGATCATTCATTCTCTCACGCACTCAAAAAAATCAGGTATGCTTCTTAAAATAGATCTATCAAAAGCTTTCAATAGCATAAGCTGGGAATACATGCAAAAAACATTAACTGCTTTTGGCTTTGACGATGCTTGGATCCGATGGATTAGTAGTCTCATCTCTTCTACCTTTTTTTTCAATTCTCATGAATGGGATCCCAACCCCAACTTTCTGTTCATCCAGAGGTATCAGACAAGGTGATCCCCTATCGCCTTTCCTTTTCATAATCATGGTGGAAGGCCTAGGTAGATGTATCAAAAATGCCATTCTTTCACAAGACCTTAAAGGCATTACCCTCCATCAAGCTCCCACAGTCTCCCACCAGTAATTTGTCGATGACAACATGATTTTTGGGCACTCCTCTGTCCATGAAGCTCGCACTTTAAATTCCCTGCTTAATCTCTTCTCCAAGGCATCGGGAGCACTTATTAACAAAGTAAAATCCCAGATCTTTTTCTTCAATACCCATCCGACCACTCAGCGAGCCATAACCCGCATTCTGGGCTTCTCCATTGCCTCTCTCCCATCCAAATACCTAGGGGCACCTCTCTTCGTTTCTGCTCGGAAGCACGCCTCATGGACCACTCTTCTTGAAAAATTGGAAGCCAAACTTTCTCACTGGACTCATCGATCCTTGAATATGGCTAGTCGGCTAGTGCTCACTAAAGCGGTTCTTCAATCGATGCTGCTTTATTTATTTTCCATTCTAGCTACACCAAAATGGGTCCTAAAGGCTATCAAAAAATTACAGAGAAATTTCCTATGGGGGAGCAATGGACCAAATAGGAAATGGGCGCTGGTAAAATGGGAGAAAGCTTGCCTCCCAAAAATTGGAGGAGGAATTGGGCTCCGAGATCCAGAACACAACAATCGGATAATGGGAGCAAAAATATGGTGGAAATGGCTATCATACCCGGGCACTCAATGGGCTAAAATATGGACAGCAAAATATGCAAACAACTCACCACTGGAGGAGCACCTAAGAATGACGGAAATCATTAAAGGTTCGGCAATATGGAATTCAACAATTTTAAACAGGGATCTTATTCAAAAACATAGCTTCTGGGAAGTGAAGGACGGAGGCACAACTCGATTCTAGACAGACTTGTGGCAGCAGCTCCCCAGCATAACCAATCTCCTTCAAGACATCCCCAATCAGAACATCAACCAACAGGAAAAGATCAATCACTTCTGGGAAACCAACACTACCTCAGACCACCGCGACTGGAGGGAAGCAAAAGCCATGTTATCTCACAGTCCAGAAGCAGTTCAAAAAAACCTAGACAAGGAATTAAAAAAAAGACAAATAATCAAGGAGACAGGTCTAGAAAAATTAAGATGGGGACATGAAGAGAAAGGAACATTTACGTCCAAGGAGGCATACCAAATCATAATAAAAGGTCACTTCATAAAAGACAAGATATGGGAGAGAATCTGGAGCCCCCCCATATGGCCGAAGATATCAACCTTTCTCTGGCTGTTGTCCCACAATCGGATATTAACTTGGGATAACCTAAGAAAAAGAAAATTCGCAGGACCTTCAATCTGTCTCAACTGCAAAATGGAGGAAGAATCAGCTGTCCATCTCATGCAATTTTTCCCACTCAGCAGAAGAATATGGGAGAAACTGTCATTTCGGTGCCAGAAGGAAGGAAGAGTAATGGGGGACATAAATAACACCTTACAAAATTGGCCACAACAGCCCTATCAAAGCACCATCCTCAACACTCTTTGGCAAATTGTTCCAGGCACAGTAATGTGGAACATTTGGAAAGAACGAAACAGGAGAATATTCAAAAATCAGGCTATGGAGTTGGAGCAAGTATGGACAATCATTCACAAGAACCTGCAGGAAACCCTCTCTACTAAAGGATGGTCCCCAGAGGATTTACCTTCTAGTAGTAAGGAGCAAACCATATGGAATAATTGGCAATTCCAAATCACACCTCCTAACTCCACTCAAGTCACCTCGGCCTGGAAGCAAACCTTGTCCACCAACTGGATACCTCCTCCATCCAATACATACATGCTCAACTTTGATGGGGCTTCTAAAGGAAATCCAGGCACCACAGGATATGGCGGAGTGATACAAAACTCTCAAGGCATCCCACTTAGAGTCTACTTTGGATCCATAGGATGGAACACAAATAATGCAGCAGAATTGGAAGGCCTTTGGAGAGGACTCAAAATTGCTCAAAATCAGAAATACACCCCCCTTATAGCAGAAGGAGACTCTCAAATAATCATAAACATGGCTACAAAGATACAGCAAGGCACAAACACTCAGAAAGTCAGCAGAAGCTGGAGGATGGCATCTAGGCTTGAGTCTCTCCAGACATGGCTACATAATAACAAAGCCATCTCCTTTAAGCACACCAGGCGTGAAGGAAACAAAGTAGCGGACTTTCTAGCCAATTTAGGGGCAGAGCAAGGAAAGGAATACCATGAAAGTCAACCACAGGATATTGCGCCGGATCCCGACTTGACAAGTCTACAGGAAATCCTTAAAGCGGATATGCAGACAACAGAAGAGGACCACCCGGATGCGGGTGCCACCTTGCCCGACGGAGGCCATGTGCCTGCCACGAGTAATGCTCTACGAGATGACGAATTGGAGCAGAGAAATGAAGTATCCTAAACCAGCATTGAATGGCATTCAATGCCATTTACTCCACGCACCATTCCGAGGACTTTACAGGCGGAGGGGCAAAATGTTCAGGCGAGATATTCTGGAGAAGGAATGTCTGTCGGAACAGGCGCGAAGCCACAAGCCAATTTGGAAAGAGACTGGTTGCCGGGAGAGGCAGACGAAGGGTGCCGGGGAGGGCAAACTGGTGCGCATACCCAGGCTCAGTGCAGGGAGAAATTACTCAAGGCATCGAAGGCAGTGTAAGGTAGGGATTAACCAGGTGAATTGGCACTTCCAGACATTGTCCATAACAGAGGAAATTCAATCTCAATTCTGCAAGGCGAGTGTGAACAAGGCAACGCAGGAAGCTCCGAGTAAGCGGATACAAGTTCAAGAATATCACAGGTTTAAGATGGCACCCCGGGAACGTGCCAGGTCTCGAAGAGGGAGAAATCATGGACAAAGGGGGCATTCTGGTGCGAGAGGAGCTCCTAGCCCGCAGCGTGTCTCCCCAATTTCTTATGCCTCACCAGGGTCTCCTGGGTCTGAGGATTCGGGGAATGACATAAGAAACACGGTTCAGACAATCAAATTCAAATACCATCGTTGAACGCATCGGCCTGTTGTCTCAGCGCTGATCACAGTGGTTTTTACTGAAGAAGATGAAGAGGACGGAAGCGGGAGGGAGGCTTCCGAGGAATAGGAGCTCAGTACGCACACCTCATCTCAGAGCAGGGGTAAGGAGGACAGCTCTTACCTCCCTTCCTCTCAGAGTCAGCTGGAAGAGGAGAGCACGGGCGTTCAATCGGCAGAGCAGGAGGAGGTTCTTCGAGAAATTGGAGGTATAATGGACATGGATATTACCAATTGGGCTCAGAATTCGGTAGCGCAGCCTCAGGCAATGGAAAACCCAATGAAGGGCAAGGAGCCAGCCCGCTTTTTTGGCTGCAGACTGTATCCAAAGCTGCCTCCGGGAATATAGAGGATTGAGGACATTCCGGAAGGCATGGAGGTGATCTGGGAGCTCAATCCGGAACGGGAAGCAGCAGAATGGGAGGCTGAGCAACGGGCGGCAGAGGACAAAGCTGAAAGTTCCAAGAATGCACTGGATTCTCCAGGCAAGACGGGTAAGGTTTAAAACCCAGGATTGGGGATTCGCCTTAGATTTTGCTCTGTTTTTGTTTCAAAAACCATGCTCAGGAGAAGCGCACTATGATCCTCCAACATGATGACGTTGTACGCGGCCAGCTACCTCTATCGACACGCAGGCACACATGCTCTGCCGTTTTTT
Organism: Pinus taeda; assembly: GCA_000404065.3. Classification (NCBI taxonomy): domain Eukaryota; kingdom Viridiplantae; phylum Streptophyta; class Pinopsida; order Pinales; family Pinaceae; genus Pinus; species Pinus taeda. The sequence goes on from APFE030323521.1 coordinate 120,338, forward strand.
ATTACAATTCCTATTTTGATTAATTTTCGAGTTGTAATGTATTATTCTCTAGTCTGGAAATGTCTTTTTAGGGATAGCTCTCATGTAATTATCAGATACTGTTTGGAACAGCTCCAATGCTACTATCAGATCCCCCCTAATGTGCAGGACATATTTTGTAAGGAAACACTTGACAGAGAGCTGTATAACTGCTCTCAGAGGCCTCAGCCTCTTGTAAATATTTTTTCTATTTTCTTAATATAAGTAGTTTAGCATTTGCCCAGAAAAAAAAAATTAATTATAATTTAATTTAAGATTAATTTTAATTTAAAAAAAAAATCATTTAAAAAATTATTTTTTAGCTGAGGTAACAAATTTTCCAGAATTCTGCCAGATTTTATTCTTCAACTTTAGAAGTACATAATTTGAGTTTTGCTTGGCCAAATGATGCCCCATATGGCTCACTGGATAGATAAATTCATGGATAATATTTATGAAGTGGTTTGATTACCATATTTAATCATTTAATGGGTCTGGAATTAATTAGAAGATTAATCTTCAATTTTTTTGAACAAAACTAATTTTCTGAGTTTAATTTTCTTCATTTTCTTTTGCTCACGGCTTCTACTGAGTACAAATCCATTCAGCTATGTTCTCCCTGACCAATTAGATCTTCACAAATATCAGTAGAAAGCTCACATTTATTTTCATTTAATTATTTAATTAAGTTTGATTGGGTATGTTTTATTTTCAGATTTGGTATTTTAATTTTATTTTGCATTATTAATTTTATTTTGATTGGTTTTTTATAGGAAAATAATTGAATAGGTGAGGAGAAGAAGATTTCAATCAATAAGAATTCTCCATCAGGAGAACAATGAGATTTTGGGCCAAAGAAAATTGATGGAGCAGAACTACTCTTCAACAATTTTCTTATTGAGAATTCCTTTTGTAAAAATCATAAATAACAGATTGTATATTGTATTAGGGGCTTCTTTACTCTGCAATTCTAGAATTCCTAAAAGCACTATTGTAATGATGATTTAGAGTTGTAGGTGAGAAGAATCCTAGAAGAAGAAGGCTCAATATTGTTACATTTTCATCTATTTGTAGAGAAATTCTTTTTTATTATGTACTACTGCTGTAAGGAGGAGGCCATTTCTACAAGTAGAGATAGGTTGCAAGCCCATATGATTGTGCACTATTGTCATACTATGAGGATATGTCATTTGATTTCATTTATTAATAAAGGTTTATTTCACTTAATGATGTTTGGCACTATTGTTTACATAATTTAATTGAAATGAATTCTTACTTTAGCCTTTCAATTAATATGTCAAATTTCTGAGTTAATAATCAAATTCATGCTCTATTGCTGAATCATGAGCATTAATTCATTCAAAAGTATTCTTAAACTATTCTACAGGGTTAATTTTAGACATAATATTAGTTTTCATAGGAGCAAATAGTTATAACCTTAGATTGGCATTCTATGTTACGATTTCGGATAATAATTGTTTGTTTGCATACATGATGTCTTATTCAAACTAATTCAATAATTAATCATAAATATTTTTAGTTCTTATGCATATGATAAATAAGGAATTAGATATATTTTCAATAGGCGTTTCTGTAACTATTTACTAAGTGTTTGATTGTTAGTATTTTTGTTAATGAGGAATAAGATCCTGTGAGTTAATTCCTTTATCTAATTCCTCCATCTTAATTCCAATTCTTTAAAGCTTATTTTCTCTGTTAAGATAATTAGCTCTCGATTGAGATAAGAATTTCCCTTTCCTTAAATCGAGATGGGTTATATAATTTTTAAATTAAATTAGATATTACATGTGCTATCTTACCTTTTTCATTCTAGAAGTCCTCTTTTTAAGAAGCAAAAATTTAGAGTGGTTTGGTTGTGCTGTTAAAAAAGCTTAAGGGTCATTCTCTTGCCTGATCAGCAAGAAGAATCGGTCTGATGTCACTACCTATTGGTAACTAAAGACACATCTTAAACTGATAGCAATAGCGAAAAGGTAGCTAGACCTAGTTAAACTAGTTGGAACCATCATTCCTAATGGAAAAGGAGTTGCGTTAAGGTTCATATTGGGTGGTCTCCCTTATAGTGTTGTAGGAAGAGAATTTCGAGCCTTCAACATTTTTGACACTAGAAGGAGGACCTGAGACTTGTTGTCTATTCGAATTTTTAGTATTTTAAAGTTTTGTTCTCAATGGCTCCTCTCAAACTTCCCATTTGGAGTTGTATTACTGGATGTGCATCTGCCAATACTCTACCACAAATAGTAAGACACTTGTCAGAGGTAAAGTTTAATGGCTAGAGAAATATTTTTGCATTTAATCATGCCTTTCAATTTATTCAGATGTTTTCAAATTCTACTTTTAATGGAATTGGTGAAGGTAGTTTAAGTAGGATTTTTACTCTTACATTCTTGGGAAAAGCTAGAAGCTGGTGTAAAACTCTTTAAGTTGCCTCTATTCACAATTGGACAAAACTTATCACAATTTTCCTTTGTAAATTTGATGTCTATGACTACGAATAAGTTCGTGACAAAATTGAAGTTTTGCAAAGGTTTGAAAATGAATCTTTCATTGATTTTACCATCATATTTCATTTAAATTGTTTGAGATTTAAAATTGAAGATAAAGCTTCAGAAATGGAATTAATAGATTGGTTTGAATATATTAGTTATCTTCCTTGCATTCTCATCTCATATGAAACAATTGCAAGTTGTGATGACTCTCTTCCAACTCCTAGTAATATTATCAAAAATTCTTGTATAGAGGTGCATATTAATGATGATGAAGTGGCCTATGTCATGTATGATAATTTCTTAAATTTAGGACATACCTCTTACGGTATTAATGATAATCATTTTAATAAATCATTATCACAAATCATGCAATAATTTTATAATCAAATGCAAGAATATACTATCAATAATCATGGAAAAATCGTTGCCTTAAAATCAGAAAATCATTATGATTCAGAAAATCAGATTATAAATCAGAAAGTACAAGAAGAAATTAAAGTTTTCAATAATACATGATTTGGTGTACAAATATCTAAGATTGATTATCTTGAGCAAAAGAGAAATCCAAGTCAGCCAAACAATGTTCTTCAAGGAAGCATTAATAGAGAAATGAATGATCATAACTTTGAAATTTGGAATGAGAGAAATGCACTTGAATATGCAAATAGAGAGTATTTCATATTCATTTCTTTAAATTCACATTTTCCCCTTTATCTTGATATTTTTGCTGATAGCAATTTATCCCCTCTTGACACTAATGTGATTTCAAAAAATAGAGATGTTGATATAAATGGATTTCCAATTAGTTTTATCAAGATAGAGAATCAATAATTGATCATTCTTCTGGAATTAATGAACATGTGCTTCACATTCCTTCTTGTTTTAGTACATCTGATGAGATTCAATGGAATCTTAGAGAGTGTTCAGTAGTCATTTATGATAATTACTCTGCCATTGGGAAAGTTGATTTGTCTTCTTCTCCAGTGATCCTCATCAAAAAATTGAAATCATATGTGGGAATGAGGAACACTCTAACTCTAAATTGTTCCAACGAATTATCATTCGCAAGAAAAAAATTATGTTCATGGTTTCATCATTCAAGAATCAATCCCAATTTATGATTCTTATGATGATCAAGGTCTCATTCCTATTCATACTCATGATATTCTCTCTAATTCACAAGTTTGTGTTCGAAATCATTCTAATTGCATAATTCTAGCTAATTCTTGTGAAGAGGGAATCATTTCAAATCAGTCCCAATTGTGCCGTAACACTAGTTGTACCAATAGTGATTTGGTTTTATTTTTTTTCCTTCACTTATTTTATTTAATTTCATATTTGTTTTTCGTTTTCATTTTTTTATTTTTAGATACTTTGTGCTATCATATTGTGCAACTCAATATTGATCACTCAGTTGATGCACTGCCTAAATGGAAATAAAAGGTCTCAAAACTTAATCATGAAAATCTATTACTCTTCCAATTCCAATTGATGTTTGTCTCTTATCAATTGCTTATTCCTTCTCAGACGCAGTGCCAACAAGGGAGTGTATTTTCACAATATGACCAACAAGTTAATTGAATTAATGATATTTTGTTGAATTTGCCAATCCTCCATCCATACTTTATTGACCCATTTGAAAGACATTTGGAAACTTTTCCTTCATAGAATATTGTTAATAATTTAACATATGTGGATACGACTTACATGCAGGTCATTGTATCTAAATTAATATTTTCACAATTTGGTATGTTATCCTCTCTTTTGAAACTCTTCTAATTACTAATATAAATCCATCCATATTTCTATGACCCAATTGAAATTATGTTGAAAGTGACATTTCAAGAGAAGGTAATTGTAAATAGGTTTCTTTTTTAAAGTAGATTAGCAATTAATGTATGCACTAGATTAAAATTTATTTTTTCAACTATATTCTTGTTAGCGATGTGTTATCTATACATACATACAAGAAACAAAATGAGAGAATGGTTACATTGGAAGTATGACTATACCTAGTCATGTTTCCTATCATTAAGTTAGCAATTAGGGAGAGTGTTGAAATATGGCAACAAGAATATTCCAATTTAATTTGTCCTTGAATTAAATTGTGAACTAAAATCGAATTTAGTCTTAACAGTTACTTGGAAATAATTTATTTATTTATTTTAAACTAATTAGTTCGAGAAATTCAAGTTAGAAGTCTTTCTGAAGTCATGCAAGAGTTATCCCTCAAATTAGGGAGATAATATTGAGTTATATTTGAGTTGTAATTAGTTAACTAAGTTCACTGAGTTAAGTTCAGTTAAATTAGTTCCAAGTTGTTTGAGGAAATAATAGTGAGTTAACAGTCATTTGATGCATTAATGCACTCAACTAGTGCTACTCCAGTTAACTGAATATTCCCTCATGAGAAACTCATGCATGTCTATTCTGAGAAAGACCCAGTTGAGATTAATGTTCAAGGACAATGTACTATCAGTTGCATGTGTTTTATCATGGAGAAAACTCATGCATGCAATCAAGGATTCATACTTGAGGATTGCGCAGTTTTGAAGGCTAATCATCCACAAGAAACAATGTAGGGAAATAGGATCTTGGAGGGTAGAGAAGAAGGCTGGAGAGAAGCCAAGATTGCCTGTGAGCATATGTGAGAATTGTACTAAGAGCTAGCTAGCTATGAGAGCTAAGGCTTTGTATAATTCCTATGTATTTCCACCATGTATGATAATACAATAGTGTGGGGTTTTTATCTGAGGATTTCCCCGAAAGTATTTTCATGTGTATTGTGTCATTGATTCTTCCTCTTCTGGTTCTATTGTTCCGCTCAATATTTAAGTTTCCACAAATTGATAGTAGAAGTAGGTTATAGTATTCTTCTTTGATTTATATTGCATTATTGGGTTAACCTATCACAGATTTTCTACATGGTATCAGAGCTATGAACAATATAGTAAGAAGAGAATTCAAAGTTTGAAGTTCAAGGTTGCAAGTGCAAATTGGATTCATATCATACTTCAAGGTTGGCCAATGGTCTATGGCTTGAGACTCAAGTATGCCTTGGAAGGTAGCTCGAATTAAATACCATGGAAAGATGGAATGGAGGCTGTATTAGAAGACAATGGCTTGAAGGAATTCATTGATCAAGAAATCCCAAAGCCAGCTTCAACTAATGCACAAGAGTTGGCTGAGTGGAAGAAGTGTGTGGCGAAGGCGAGATGGATTATCCTTGATGGAGTTTGAGACCATATTTTCTCGAGTCTCCATGGGAAGGATACTTCATTTTCAATGGAAGACATTGAAGGACCTCTACCAGAACAATAACGACTAGAGGAAATCGGTGCTCAAGGATAAGCTTTGATGAATCAAGATGGAGAAGGGCGATACTATTTCCACATATCTGAGCAAGCTCACCACCTACAAAGATGAGCTTGGAAGTGTGGGAATAGCTAATGTTGATGATGATATGGTGAGCCTCGCTCTCCTTGGCCTTCCTAGGAGTTGGAATAGCTATGAGGACTCTGTGAATGGAAGGGAGAAATTGTCGGATTGAGAACAAATGTGGTCAGATCTTATGTAGGAGGAGATTAGGAGGAGCACGCAAGATGGTTCTTCATCCAAGAATGATGATGAAGAAAATTGTGCCTCAGCAAGTAAGAAAAGGAAAGGGAACGAAGGCTTACCATTTCAAATCAAATTCTTCTCATGGAGGGAAGAAGGGTGACATGTCTAAAGTAAGATTCTTTAATTGTCATAAGATGGGACATTATGTAACTAATTTCCCATGGAAGAAGTCCAAGAAGAGATCCTCAAAAGGTTCAGAAGGTGAGGCATTAGCCTTTCAGTTTGAAATGGACTTTATCCTCATTGCATGCATGGTGTCATCGATGATGGGTTGTGTCTGGTATCTTGACGGTGGAGCCTCATTCCACATGACCGGTGATAAAAATTTATTTAGTGCTTTGGAGGCTAAAGACTTCAAGATGCACATAGATATGGGTGACGACGAAAGGTATAATGTTTCAGGAGTGGGCAAAATTTCTTTTTAGAGGGAACATGGAGCTCCTCTCACCTTGACAGATGTGATGTATGTGCCTGGATTGAAGAAGAACTTGGTATCGATCACAATGTTGGAGGAAAAAGGCTACAATGTTGTCTTTAGTAAAGGAAAGGCGTTCCTAAGACACATGGCCATGGGTCAGACCAAGAGGATAGGGATTCGGGTGAAGAATCTCTATAAACTAGAGGTAGATGATTGTGCAACACTGAGTACGAAAGTAGAATTGGTGCAAATCCAAGACATTGGTGATTGTGGCACTAGCAATTGGGCCATTTGCATCATGGGGCTTTGAAGATAATGTAGCAGATATCTACCAGACATCCCAAAGGTAAACATGAGCAAGTTGACACATGCAAAGGTTGTACCTTGGGAAAGTACACCAAGTCTTCCTTTCATGATCGAGACAGTCGAGCAGAGTCTATCTTAGAGTGAGTTCATACTGAATTGTGTGGACCATTCTTGATGACATCCATAGCAAAGAAAAGGTATTATATGATTTTAATTGATGACCATTCTTGTAAATACGAGATTTATTTCATGCAGAAGAAGGACCAAACCTTCACAAAGTTTTGTGAATTCAAATCTTTGGTCGAGAAATATTCAAGGAAGAAGATCAATCCTTGAGAGGCAAAAATGATGGATAATATGTCTCTCGAGAGTTTAAGGACTTCTATGAAGCAGAAGGAATTAAACAAGAGTTGATGGCACCTCATAACCCACATCAGAATGGGGTGGCTGAGAGGAAGAAGAGAACTATTGTAGGGGAAACACGGGAAATGCTGCATGACCAAGGCCTACCACTTCACTTGTGGGCTGAGGAATCTAACACAGTGGTCTATTTCCAGACTATAAGCCCACATCGCATACTTGGGATGAAGACACAAAAGGAATATTTCTTCGGTAAGAGACCAGATGTGGGTCACTTCAGGATATTTGGCTCATCGGTATATTTCCATGTGACAAAGGATGCACGAAAGAATATTGAGCTAACAAAAAAGTTGGGGATATTTGTGGGGTACACTGATACACTTCACAACTATCCGGTGTACTTGCCTACTAGTTGAAGGACAGTAGTTCACAGAGATATCAAGTTTGGTGAGCAGAAGGCCATGTGAGTTTCCCTTTAGAGGGAGCTCCAACTACGGGCTATGGAGGAACTATTGTTTCCTAAGGAGGAGGAGCCTCAGACAGATGTGGAGCAGCTGCATGCAAAGGTTCCAGGAGTGGAGACATCCACTCAATCATAGTGTTCCAAAGATGGATGAAAGTGCACAAGAGAAGCTAACAGATTGTTGGAGGATGCGAGAGAGAATGCCAGAGCACCATATTCTCAGCACAGATAGAGGAGGTCATCTGAGAGGTGCATTGGATACATGGCCCTTGTTGGGGAATGTGTTGAGACCGAGCCATCTTCCATTGAGGAAGCAATGCAGCAGCCGATTTGGGTTGATGCTATTGTCGAGTATGACTCCATAGCTCATAACAGTGTTTGGGAAGTGGTTCTGAGACCAGAGAACAAGTTTGTGAGTTCTTGTTGGCTTTACAAGGTAAAGAAAGCTCCTAATGGTAGTGTGGAGAGGCATAAGGAAAGATTTGTTTCCCATGGATTTTCACAGATCATGTTGTTGTAGTATATTTTGAAAGAGGAGAAAGATGCTGACATTTTGACAAAGGCATTATCAAGGTGTAAATTCGAGTTACAAAGAGATATGACTGGGGTGGCAGATAATCCTTTTCTTGTTGAGAGGGAGTGTTAAAATATGGCAACACAATACTCCAATTTAATTTGTCCTTGAATTAAATTGTGAATTAAAATCGAATTTAGTCTTAACAGCTACTTGGAAATAATTAATTAGTTTATTTTAAATTAATTAGTTGGAGAAATTCAAGTTAGAAGTCTTTCTGAAGTCATGCAAGAGTTATCCCTTAAATTGAGGAGATAAGATTGAGTTATATTTGAATTGTACTTAGTTAAGTCAGTTTACTAAGTTAAGTCTAGTTAAATTAGTTCCAAACTATTTGAGGAACTAATAGTGAGTTAACAGTCAGTTGATGCATTAATGAACTCAACTAGTGCTAAGTGAGTTAACTGAAGATTCCCTCATCAGAAACTCATGCATGTCTATTATGAGAAAGAACCAGTTGAGATTAATGTTCAAGGACAATTTAATATCAGTTGCATGTGTTTTCTCATGGAGAAAACTCATGCACGCAGTCAAGGATTCATCCTTGAGGATTGCACAGTTTTGAACGCTAATCATCCACAACCTCATTACAATGCTCTGCATCTCCTACTCTATCTCAATTATCTCATTAGCATCATAATAACCAATAGCATCATGGTGACCTAAATTACATACAATGACTTCACAAGGCATGTTTGACCCACTATACATGCATAATCATAGCCACGACCATACATGCATAAAAACAACAATTACTCCATTGTACACATTGCCACATGCAATAAAAAATATGCATAAGAAATGCCAAATCAAGTACACCTACGCATAAACACATGTAGTTGAACATAAGCGATCAATTCTTGTAATTGAACTACATTGAGACTGATACATGTAATCAAAATATTAAAAAATGTAAGCTAACATACAAGGATGTAAGTAGGTATAATGAAATCAATATGTAAGCGACATATAATTCATACACAGTTAGTCACATGATATAAAAATGAAGACATTGTGTCCACTAATTTGAAATCAACATTCACCAATATAAAAACCTATAAGCATACCCCCTTACTATCCATGGTCCACACTAAGGTAGAAGGAGGAATCTACTATAATGGCCCAATCTCCAATGTCCAATTATGGAAATGGGATCTCCAAAGATCTACTAAATTTAATCACACTTGAAAAGAAATTAATTTTTATTTCTCCTACATTTGTATGAGATTAAGTTAAAACATTTCACTTATTCCACTTGTAACATAATAACTAAAAACATGCCACTTTTCCATTTCCTTACATGCAACTTTTCAAATTCCTTGCATGCAACCTTTGAAACACCCTACATGCAACTCTTCAAATTATTTTCATGCAAATAGGCATAGATCGCCTACATCCATATTATCATACTACAATAATATCCCATCCAAGAAAAAAATAACATTTTCTTCAAACAATTACCATACTTTTACATTTTTTCAAATAACTACTACAATATTACATTTGCATGTAAGAATTTCTTCAAACACTTTACATGCAAACTAATATAGAAAACGATTTGCATACAAGTAAGAAAATATCAACTACAAAAATACTAGTGCACATCAATACTATCTCCAACCATAAACAACATACTCATTGTGGAATTTTATTAAACAATTTGTATGCAATTAATCATTGAACCATTTAAGCATTTCATCAAACACTTTAGATGCAAACTAATATACTGAATGATTCAATGCATATATCCTGAACTGTAGTAGTACAAGTTATGGAAACTAAACCATATGATTAGTGGTATTTTCCCTCAGTATGGTTCAAGTTTCAAAATCTATGATTTCATAGATGAAAGGGTATAATAAAAATACCAACACAATCATATTCGGTGCACAATTCTAGGAGTATCCAGAAAGCTCGATTTACATTGGTCATATCTCCTACAATATAGTGAATAAATGTCTGAAATTTTTATCAAAGTATAAGTGGTATTTCCTCTCATGGTAAAAAAACTTTTTGCTCCTGAGAGTGCCTAGAATAAAATTTATAACAGAACTGTTAGTGTGATTTGTTTGAGACCTAATTTTAGGAGCATTCAGAAGGCTCGACTCCCTCTACTCATATCTCCTAAAATATTGCGACCCAATATTTGAAATTTCTACCACATAATCATTGATATTTCCCCTCATTGTGCATGATTTGTCAGCATCTGAAAGCCTACAAAAGAAACGTTATTGCAGAAATTCCAACGTGACATGTTTAAAGGTGCATTCAAGAAGGTCATCTTCCTTAGATCATAATTCCTAAAGTATTGTGAACCAATATCTGAAATGTTTACCACATTATCAGTGGGATTTTCCTTCAGTATGGACAATTTTTTTACTTCTAATATTCCATAGAAGAAAAGTTATAACAGATATGACAAAAAGGTCTAAAATTTAACCTTTTTTCTTCATTTTACTTATGATATATCCCATCCAGTCCAAGTGTTTGAACCATGCTCTGATACTAGTCTGTAACAACCTCTAAGGTAAATGTGCATATAAAAAACATAATAGGAAAATAAATACAATAAATATATCAGCCATCAAAATCCATATATACATTAGTACATTTGCACATGAAAATCAAGGGAATGAATTTTTTTCATTAATAAATGCAATGAACCAACCGAAGGTGGGACTACCATGTTCCACCTAACCATAGATTGGTTAAGCCAAGTCTCTCTTCAGCCAATCACCCTCATGCCATATTCCAAGAATGAATGTGGGATCTCATAGAACACATCAATCAAAACTCATCTAGGGCTTCCAGACGCCACCTACCTCAACCCATCAAGTAGTGATTGCACCTCATGGTCGGACATCACCAAAAACCATCATCAGATTGGTCTTCATCTAAGCCTTCCAAGGCTTCGAGAGCATTTGTCCAACCAAGGCTTCCAGAACTAGTAACTCAACCCACAGCTTATACAGGGCTTCCAGAGCGTTTGTCCAACCAAGGCGTCTAGGACTGGTAACTCAACCCGCTAAGGGCTTCTAGAGCATTTTTCCAGCCAAGGCTTCTAGGACTACTAACTCAACCCAAGTTGTTACAAGGCTTCCAGAGCATTTGTTCAACCAGGGCTTCCAAGACTAATAACTGAACCCAAGCTAAGGAAACATGAGAACCAAAAAGAAAAAAAAAGTGAAAGTAAACCCATAATCACCATGCCTATCCAGGAAATGGCAAGGCTAGGAAATCTTCCATGCCAATGATAGATCACAACCAAGAAACCACATGCATGTCAAAACTAATGAATAAATCATACATGCAACTCGATACCTGCAAGCAAATCTGATGTAGCTATTGACGATAATGCCTTCTTGCAGTTTCCTGCTCTTCCTTTGCCATCTTGCTCCATTAATCCAAGTATTCCACATCCTCCAAGAGTTCTCCAAGAAAAATCTAAGTATCCAAGAGCATGAGAGAGAATAATGAAAGAGCACCAAAGCTAAACTGACCAACTCTTGCCCACTAATCCTCATAATATTTTTATTAACGAGGCCTCTATTTTTCTTTATTTTCCATTATTTTCCTTCAATTTCCTCCTCACATGCAAAATGTGACCTTCCACCTTCCTTTCCTCCTAATTTCCATTATTTTCATAAATAAATGTGCCAAAATACCTTTTTCCCTCTTTAATGCCTTAACCATTACCTTTGCCAATTTCCTTAGCCATAAACAACCAAATGAACACCCTCTAAGATGTCTTTCCCATAATTCAGTTTGGAATACATGTCCTAGTCATTCGTGGTTATTGTTCTTAACATTTATTACATGGAATTTTCACCAGGGATGTTATAGCCGATTGCCATACTATGGTGAAGCAACTCGTACAAATCGTCGAATAGGAAGACGACTGCTTCTTGACAAGATTTCATCAACAGGTGTAGAAGGACTGTTAAAAGGCATGGCATGATTGCCATATCAAACATCACACCTTCAAGAATGAATATTTGGTATTGCTATATGACAGTAAGTTTACAAAGATCCCTGGAAAATTTCAAATGAATTGGATAGGACCCTATTTTGTTAAGGAAACTACAGATGGTGGCACAGTTAGCTCTCAAAATTGAATGGCGAATTATTTCTGGGAAAGGTCAATGGAAGTTTCCTGAAGTTGTATAGGGGTGATCCCACCCTTGCGCAATGGCTATATGATTGTGCGATAGTCTTAGTACTCCATGCAGTTGAAAGGAGGTACGGGACTTTAAATTACATTTCCCGAGAGTTAGAAAGGGAAAGTGAAGGGGCTGCATGATAGGTCGAAGGATGGCACCAAAGAGAGTTGCACGAAGGAGTTGCACTAGGTGGGTGGGTTCCATGTAGTCTGGCCGAAAAGTGACTCTTGGCAGCACTGTAGCTGATTAGATGCAGAATTTTCCTTTGAAAGGAGCGGGGGAGGAGCATTTAAGATATAGATCATTGGAAATTTTCTGCCAAATGTGCATTAATGACCAAGAATTAGAGGAAATGGTTGTATTTGAATTCAAATTCACCTATAAATATGACACACCACTCCGTATTCAAACACTTTGCTTCCTAAGCATTTTCCTTAAAAACATTCGCCTTGATTTGCGCCAAGAGTAGTGCTATATGTTTGAGCCAATTTAGGAAGCACTATTTTCATGAATAGCGTTAGAAAATGTGCCTGAATTCTTCTTAAAGAGTTTCATTGAGAATACAACTGCATCTCGGCCTGAGATAGAGCCAGCCTTAGCTGAGATAACACCAATCAAACCTATGTCTACCAGATTTCCCAGTACCATGCCTAGGTCACCTAGGCCTAAACCATCCACATCAACGAGGTAGAAGAAGTGTCAACAAGTGTTGATGTGGCAATCACTGCGGAAAAACCCCCTAGAAATCCACCAGAAGGGAAAAATGGACAATTGCAAAGAACCGAAAGAGCCAATGGATCTAGATGAGGAATAATTGCATGGAGAGGGACTAAAGGAGCTTGATGCAGAAGATTTGGAACCTATAACTCAGCTTCCAAAATACATCCACCTAGAAAATCCATAGTGAATGGGCCTAAAATAGCAGATTGACTTAAGGATGAGTCACCAAATTGTGTTGGGGGCCTGTTGAGACAGGGTCGCCTGGTGTAAATTTTGTCATTATTTTTTTCGTAATTATAAAGTATCTACATTTTGTGGGAGTGAAGCACAAAGGTCATAGGAGTCGAAAGGGGCTTAGTCCCTTAGTTTGTTAGAAGACAGGAAGATTTGTGACCCGCCCATGGTTTGCAAACCATGATATTGTAAAAGAGAAGGCTATATATAAAGGAGTCATAGTGAGTCCAAGGGAGAACAAGAGAATATAAGATCATTATATGGGAAATTAAGCTATGGGAGGAAATTTTGTTTCCTGTACTTAGGTGAAGGGTAAGGCTCCTTCTGTTTAGTGTACGAAGACCTTGGTAAGTCTGCAAGCTGAGTACGTGGGCCCCTGCAGCTAAGTGCACATGAAAGAAGAGTCTGTAACAGCAAAGAATACATCTAATAAAGACTATTTTGGTCTATACTTGTGTATCTGTGCATCTATCTTTACTTATATGATTTCTTTATATTCACTCCCTTATTTTGAATTTATTTGAAGTAATGCTTAATTGATGCACGGAAGTAGCATGTGTAAAGAATTTCATGAAGGTTTAGATTATGTTTCTCCGAGTTACTGCAAATATTTATATTTTAAGGTTTTGGGTTTGTGAAGATTGAAAGAAGCTCTAGAAGCCATAGGAACCCATCACATTGACGTCTAGATGCAAAAGCCTAGTTTTGTCATCCCTAATGCTACTTCATGTGAGATTGTAGCTTGCGCTACATTGTTTTTTCCGAAAGGACTAGGAGTTAGGGATTTGTTCATTAGCGTTGCTAACTCTGAACCTGGGTCATGACCCCTCATGCCAACGAGATCATCAAAAAATTTCATGGCTAATATAGTTTCTTCTAAAGCCTTACCTCATGCTTTTAACAAGGATTTATCTAAGTCCATTGAGGGAATTTGTTTTACTCTTGTATCTTGAGTTGTACCTTTATCGTCACGCTTACCTTTATCCCCACTCTCAGCACCATCTTCTTTATTGTGTCAATTTTATTCCTTTTCAATTTATTTAATCTTGTCCTTTTCCTAGATAATTTCAATATATATCTCTTTCAACTTATTATCTTTCCTATCACAAGTTTTCTCTAACATGGTCACTTTTTTATTGCATTCTTCAGTTTGTCGTGTATGCTTTTTTTGATCCTCCGTAGTTTATTTAAAGGTTAAAGCATTAAATAAATAAATTTGTATTTTTCAGTCAATATCCTCACTAATTTAGCCTCAAAAGTATCTAAAGTTTCGAATTGAGGTATTTTGAGAAACTTTGGTCTTCTTCTCAACTCCTCTTCAAGTTCACTAATTTTTTCATCAGATGTAGCCTGAAATTCTTTGAACTTTACTTACAGTGCATCTATCCTTGTCATAATTTTTTCTCCCATTATGGACAGATGATTACGCAATTCATCAACAATTTTATTCTTGGCATTTTAGTATTTCATTGACTTTTGCGTTTGTTGCACAATTGTTTATTGCAATGCTACAATGTTCCTCATGCATTCAACAATATCCTTGTCCTTCAATTCATACTTTTCCTTCGAGCTCTATATAGAGGAATAATCCTTCATAGCAACTTGTTTATAATGGGTCATTCTCTCTTATACTAAGAAAAAAAATTGTTATCAAAGATATAATTTGGATTGTGCACATTTTATCTTGGAGATCTGGATGTTGAATCACCCATAAAATTTAAATTATACTAAAATTCCAATTATTTAGAAGTAATTCTATCTATTATAGAAAAAGCATCATTACATGTTTCCATAAAGTGGTCCATACCTTCCTAGTCCTCATATTCATCCATACATACATGTAAGTCTGCTACAACACTAGTAGCTATATCTTTACCATGGAACATTGCATCAACAAATGTTTCCACACCTTCAACCATAGTATGTTTAGGTTCTTCCTTAGTTGTTTCTTTGGTTTTGATCTCCTAATGTAAGTTGTAAGAGGCCTTATTTGAACATCGATTTGAGCCAAATCAATAATTTTTTGTACTGTTATTGGGATTCTGAACTTAATGTTCTTAGTTTTTCTTCCTTACAGGGCTAATGTAAATTTTTAGCCAAAATATGAGGGACATCTATGGCCTTGCCTTCAACCCAATGAATAACTTGCCTCATGCAGTCACCAGAAATTTCAAGCTTGTGATGATTCATAATTGTCCTATGGACAACTTGAATAAAGAATTTGTATATTTCTTGGGAACATATTGCATTTTTAATCCATTCCTCAGAATAAATACTTTTTTCCCACATATTTTACTGGCCATTTCAATCTTTTCTAGCTTATGGTTCCTCTTGGAGTTAAATATTTATCCCCATCTACGTCGAATTTCCATTACTCTTGCAACCAGATTAGGGTCCAAGTAAATCCTCTGCCCAAATACATTTAATCCTATGGCTTTATCATCATAATTTATTATGGAACCATCTATCTCATCATTTCGGAAATCAAACTATCCAAATATAAATTTATAAAAAATTTCTCTTCTCAGGATATCTAGCATATCTAGTGGAAAATGATTTATATCTCTCCATTTATCGACAGCCTCTTTGATTTTTTTTACTATGAAATTCTCCTAGGAAACTTGTGTCTCAACTATCTGCAGGGAATTGGACACCCTTGTTTTAGTTAAGGTCATCGTTGTTTGGGTTCAAGACATGCTAGCTGAAATGACAGTGAATTTAGTAATTCATGCTAAATAAACAAAGAGAAATACACACTGAATGTAGGAATGCATGCTGAATAAATTGTGAGAAATGCACACACAATTGAGTTTTTTTTTTTAAGTTATTTCTTTATTTTTCTATAATCACTTTTATAAAGAAATGAAAACATTATTAAGTGAATAAAATTCTTTATAGGGTGTTTTAACTCTGATCCTTTACAAATATTTTTTCTTAGGCACATAATTGAAAATAAAAAATTAATATTTAGATATAAGATACATTTTATTAAAAATAACACTTTTAAAAATAGGGCTCTAAGATTTTGATGGCATTTAAGATGGCCATTACTTCTTTGTCATAGGTAGAATTAACGAAATTTCCATTATGCAACTACTTAATGATAAATGATAGTAAATGTGCTTTATGCATTAAAGTGGAGCCCAAACCTTTTTATAGAAAATGTACTAACTTGGTCACTTGACCTAATCTTAAACTTAAAACCCTAAAAAATATGTAAAATATAAAGACCCTAAAATAGACCCTACAAACCCTAGGTGTTGTCCCTCTATCTATACCTTGGAAACATTTAAACACAGTTCTACTAAAATAAGGTCATATGGGCTTACTAATAGGATTTAAACCAAGAATCTACAAGTTCCAGCTATCAAGATTCAAGTTTTATTTTTTGTTAGTCGATCCCCTTGTTCCAAAACATTCTTAGTGTGCATTTATTTGAGGCACACAAACCCTTCCTTTTACCTTACAAAATCATGCAATTTTGAATATTCTTGAACAACAAAAATATATATGTTGAACATTAAAAATATTTTATTTTTTTAATGCTACCCATGAGTAAATATACACTCTCCAAGTTGAATCCGTTAGGCCAGGTAGTAACTCCTCAAGGCAAAAATGATTTGTGTTTATTCCTTCAGGTAGGTCTTCATTAAATACATGAGGGAGAGACTGTCCAGTTCATCTCCCGATGACTATTCATATTATTTATTTATCTATTTATATTATATTCACCCAATCACGAGGATTAGGTGTCAACAAAATCATTCAGTTTGGGCTTGAAATGAAGGTTGGGTGTGCATTTTTGTTAAGAAATCCAAAATTGCCTTGCTTCACTAAAATGCACCCTCATGCTTCATTTACTAGCCAATATGATTGATTTAAATTGTATATTGTTTATTTAATTATTTCACACAATTTTAAATGATTATCTATTTACTTTGAGTTTAAATATTTATACTTCATATTTCATATAACATTCTAACTTTTGCTTCGACTTGCCTTATGTGAAAGTTGTGTATAAGTGAGAAACATAGTTATGCAGGATATTCTATAGACGTGATGCAAGGTTATATCCAAAGGTCAAGTATTTCCCAATCATTTCCCATTTCAAATTTCATTACCAAGAGCATAATTGGTTTGGCCCGAGAGTGCACATTTCTTCCAGCTTGAATATTCACCGGTATGATGAATTGCTACATTACCAAACTTGGATTTTAGTGGGTAAGATTCGTTTTGGGATAATAATTATGATATGTTGTGTAAAATATTTGTATCTTTATGTTGGAATGCTCATTGTTTCTTCCAATTAATTATAGCTCTTGGTGTTCATTTATTTAAGGAACACAATCCTTTCCTTTTACCCTATAAAGTCAATACAATTTGGAGTATTCATGCACAATAGAAATTCAATGATATGATTTATTGTCCTTGAAAAATTTAATGATGATGTAATTCAAGCTATGTGAGGAGTCATGCTCCCCACACATTTAAAAGGTATCTTAGGTCATATATAAAAAGGAAGAGACTTCTAATCGGTAAATTGTAACATATTGGTCACACAAGGAAGGAGTTCACTGTCTTTTACCTTTTCCTTTTTCTAGTTTCGAATTATACTAGTATTGAGGAAGAGTAGCACTATTTTGGAATTTATGCTCATGATGATTAAATTTGTTGGTTTATGAGGTACTATGTGTTTTTCTGAGATTGGTTTTAAGTTTTCATCTTTTAAAATTTCTTTAATATTGAAATGATATGTATTTTATTAAGGTATTATGATGGCATGTTAGTACCCAAGTGGATCTTAAATATTGAATTTAGTATAAGGGCCCTATTTGATAGTGAATCTCATAAGTTCCTTAATTCTCTTAAACACTAGAATTCTAGTCACCATTTTCATGTGCATTAGGAATTCCTTTCAATAATTTTCCATTTGATGAGTGGCACTAAAAATCTAGATCTACTTGGAATTCATTTCCAAACAACAAATAAGAACTATTATTATTTGTCTCCATTATCCTACCTATTTATCTTCAAACCCTAACTAGGTCACTTGATCGATTATTAAAACCCCAAAAAATATGTACAATATAAAAGAACTCTAAAATAGACCCTGCAAACCATAGGTTCTTATATCTCTTTACCTATCCCTTGGAAACATTTAAACCTAATGACTTCTCAGATAAGCTCATCCAACCTTACATATAGGATTTTAACCAAGAAACTACAAGTTTCAACAATTAAAGTCTAGTTTAATTTTTCTTAGTCCATCTCCTTGTTCTGAAACTTTCCTAGTGGGAATTTATTTGAGGTGCGCAAGCCCTGTATTTTATCTTATGAAATTCATGCAATTTGGGATATTCTTGTACAACATTAATATATATGTGAGAAATAAAAAATATTTAATTATAATAATATTACATATGACTGAAAAACACTCCCTAAGTTAAATAATTCAATTTGGCATTAAAATGAAGGTTGGGCATGCATTTTTTTTAAGTAAGAAAAAATTTCCTTACTTCACTAAAATTCACACCAAGGATTCATTCATTGGCTAGTCTAATTGATTGAAATTGTGGATTATTTATTTATTTATTTTACACACTTTTACATTGTTATATCTTTGCTTTGAGCTTAAATATTTATACTTTAGATTTCATACAACATTCTAATTTTTTCTTCGTCTTGCCTTAATCCTAAGGTTACCTATTGTCCAATCATGTCCCATTTCGAATTTGATTTCCAGGAGTGTACTTAGTTTTACCTCAGAGTGCACATTTCGCCTGACTTAAAAATTGGTAGATATGATGAATTGCTACATTAGCATACTTGTATTTTGCTGAGTAAGATTTCTTTCAGGATAATGACTATGATATGTTGTAGAAAATAATTGTATCTTTAGGATGGAATTATCATTGTTGCACTACCAATTAATTTCAGGTCCTATTGTGCATTTACTTGAGTCCCACAATCCCTACCTTTTGCCTTATAAAATGAATCAAATTTGACTATTCATGCACAACTAGAATTTATTGAGGATGACTTACTTTCCACCCAAATTTTATGAGGACTGACTTAATTCTATGTGGGAAGACATGTTCCCCACACATTTGAAAGGTTTGTTAGTTCATATATAAAGAGGAAGAGACTTCTAAGTTATAAATCATAATACATTAGAGACAAAAGGAAGGAGTTCACTCTCTTTTACCTTTTTCATTTTCTTTTTTAGAATTCTAGTACTATTAAGGAAGAGTAGCACTTTTGTAGAATTGATGCTCATGATGATGAAATTTTTTGATTTATGAGGGACTCTGTTCTTTTCTGAGACTAGTTTTATGTTTTAATCTTTAATATTTATGTAACATTGAAATTTTATGTATTTTCTTGAGGTATTATCATGGCATGTTAGTACCTGGCTAGACATTAAATACATAATTCTAGTAGAAATTCCTTAGTTCATAGAGAATCTCATAATTTCCTCCATTCTTTTAAACCCTAGAATTTTAGTTGCCATTTTCATGTGTGTTGGGAATTCCTTTTCAGGAATTTTCCAATCGATGAGTGGCATTGAAACCCTAGATCTACTTAGACTTCATTTCCAAAAAACAAATAAGATATAGTCCTATTTATCTCCATTATACTTACTTATTTATGTTCAAACCCTAACTAAGTTACTTCACCTAATATTAACCTTAAAACCTTAAAAACTTGTGTACAATATAGGAAAACCCTAAGGGAGACTTTGATATTAAATATTCATAATTCAAATTTCATACAACATTCTATGTTTTTCTTCAACTTTCCTGATATGAAAGTTGCATGTAAGTTGGAAACATAGTTATGTAGGATATTCCTTAGACATGATACAAGGTTATATAATAATATTAGGTATTTTCCAATCATGCCCCATTTCACTTCAATACCAAATTGGTTTTCCGGGAAGTGAACATTTGTTCCCACTTGAACATTGGCGGATATGAGGAATTGCTACATTTGTATACTTGGATTTTAGTAAGATTTATTTTAGCTTAATCGGTACGATATGTTCTATCAAATATTTGTATATTTAGGATGGAATTATCATTGTTTCATTTCCAATTAATTGCAATTCACAATTTGCATTTATTTGAGGCACACAATCCCTATCTTTTACCCTATAAAATCAATCCAATTTGGAGTATTCATGCACAACAAGAAATTTAATGAGGATAAGTTATTTCCAACCCAAATTTAATGAGTATGCACTTCATGTTATTTGAGGATTCATGTTCCCAACACATTTTAGATGTATCTTAGGTCATAGATAAATAGGAAGAGACCTCTAATTTGGGAATTGTAACACACTAGTGACAAGAGGAAGCAATTCACTGTGTTTTACCTTTGCTTTTTCTTCTTTGGAATTATAATACTATTGTGCAAGACCAGAAATGTTCTGGAATTGATTCTCTTGATGATGAAATTTATTGGTTTATGAGGTACTATGTGTTTTTATGAGATTGGTTTTAAGTTCTCATCTTTTATTGTTTTTTTAATAATGAAATGCTATGCATTTTCTTGAGGTATTATCAATGGATGTTAACACTCAAGTGGATATTAAATAATAAATTATAATATAAAGGCCCTAGTTTATACTGAATCCCATAAATTCCTTCGTTCTCTTAAACCCTATAATTCTTGTCACCATTTTCATGTGCGTTGGGAATTCCTTCAGGAATTTTCCAATCGATGAGTGGCAATGAAACTCTAGACCTACTTAGACTTCATTTCCAAACAACAAATAAGAACTAGTCCTACCTGTATCCATTCTCCTTACCTATTTATATCCAAACCCTAACTATCTCTCTTTACCTAATATTAAACTTAAAACCCTAAAAAATATGTACAATATAGAAAAACCCTAAATAAATCTTGCAAACCATAGGCCCTTATCTCTCTTTGTCTATCCCTTGGAAACATTTAAAAGTAATTAATATTTTGTTTTTCAAGCCTCTGTGGGAGTTATTTGTAGCTTCATGTTCCGGATTATCCACAGTTTCCAGTTCAGTCTGTCGACGTTTCGAACCCCAACGGGGGTCCATCATCAGGACACTTCTGAAAGATAGAAATGAAATGAAAGAAAGATGATGATGGAACTGGGGTTCGAAATGTCGACAGACTGAACTGGAAACTGTGGATAATCCGGAACATGAAGCTACAAGTAATTAATATTAAAAGAAGGCAATTCAACCTTACTTATGAGGTTTTAACTAGGAAACTACAAGTTTCAAGTATTAAAATTCAAGTTTGATTTTTCTTAGTCCATCCCCTTATTCCCAAATATTCCTGGTGTGCATTTATTTGGGGAAAACAAACACTTCCCTTTACTCGATGAAATCCATGAAATTTAGATTATTATTGTACAACATAAATATATATTTGAAAAATATAAAATATTTAATTGTATGAATATTACCTCTGAGTTAAAAAAAATACTCTCCAAGTTGAATCATTCAATTTGGCCTTGAAATGAAGGTTGGGCATCCCTTTTTGTGAAGGAGACCAAAATTTCCTTGCTTCACTAAAATGCATGCCCAACCTTCATTTATTTGCCAATATAATTGATTCAAATTGTATATTAATTATCTAAGTATTTTACAAACTTTTACATTATTACCTTGTTGTAATGGCTACAACCACTCTCCAATATTTTCCCTTAGCTTCGTTTTGGAGCCTCCCTACCAACCACCCTAGCAACATGTCTTTCACAGTAAAGTACATAAGCTTCATTGGGTTTTCAATAGCTTGCCAGCCTGTGCATGTCAATTTGCTTCACTCCCCTCACGAGTTACCTTTCCATACTTGGGATAGCTGCTGGATGACTAGATCCCTCAGAAAATTGCACAATTCTGGAGGGGAACTAGCCTTCCCTCCAAAAATTACACAAATCTACAAGGTAACCTACAGAGCCCAAAAATTGAGCAATTTTGGGCAATAGTCAGCTCCTTCTCCCAGAAATTATGCAATCTCTCTAGACATCCAACCCAACTCCTCCCAGAAATTGCGCAAAATTCTCCCTGAATCAAGTAGGTTGTTGCATGTGCCTCCAGGTTTATTGGTTCCACCCAAGACCCAAAAAACTTGACTTGCATGCATGGGCTAATTTTTCCAGGAATAGAAAAAGGAAACATGCAAAAAGCATCCCTAGATTTTAGGCATCTACTTTTAGCAGCTGGAGGTTACATGCAAATATCGTTTTGGAAACTTCCTTCCAAGTGTCGCTTTTTACTAGATTTGTGGCATGCACATCATGAGACTCAAACTTATTTATTTGACACTTCAGAGTTCATTCTTCACATCAATCTTGGAGCTCTGACATCCCACAACAAATCTAGGAGTCTTCGACACATCTAGCTCAACTATTTCTAGGTAAGTCCACTTTACTTGTCTTTTGCAGCATTTTTGTCGCTTTTTGTGTTTTGGCTTGTGTGAGTGCTACCTGCTTGATTTATGTGAATGCTTGCTATCATTTGTATGCACGTTAGCCTGTACAAGTACCATTTCAGTTTTCATTTGCATCTCACTACTGTCGCATGCATGACAGTCTTTTTGACAAACAGTTGCCTATTTGGCGACACATTTCACACACATGTATGTTGTTCCATTTTCCGAATCTTGCATTCATTGTTCACATGCATGATCACTCACTCCTACTTACACTTAGTATCACCATGCATTCAAATCTTCATATTCTTTTAGCTGCCTGTCAGCGGGTCTGGAAAACCTTGGCCCGGACTTTGGCTTACCCAGACAACATTACACAATTCTAAGAGTGAAGGCTTCACCTTCCTCCCTAAAAGTACAAATCTATCTGATTAGTGCCTTCTAGTCTTGCTTTCTGCAATTCCAAGAGGCATTCACTGCTGGCCCAAAAAATTGCACAATGCAATCCCTAGGCATGCATCACTTGCTAGCTGAAATTGCGCATCGCGTAATCTCAACACCCAGCACATGAGCCTGGATTGTGAATTGTGCAATTCTAGTAGTCAACCAGCCTCCCGATAATCTGGGCTACCTTTTGTGTAGTTTCCACAGTCAATCTCTCTACCTCCCAATGAAATTGCGCAATCCAGTAGTTCGCTGGGTATGTTGCATGTTAATCCTCAAGTTTGCTTTGGTTTTAACTGACATATTTCTTTCCATGCATGTCACCATGTCTGTAGATATAGTAGGTGTTCCTCCATCTCTCAGTAGTTTAGGATCAATGGCATCCAAGAGGAAAACTTCAAAGGACATCGTTGAAAGTGCAACTGGAGATGCAATTGAGCGAGTGTCTATGATTTTGCTGATATATGAAGAGACCAATTTGATCATAGGAAAAGACATCAAGCTGAAAAGGCAAGAGGTCAATGATGCATTCTCAAGAACATTTGGGGAATAATTTGAAGACTGCCAAGTCTATGTGAACACTCACAAGTCTAGCTTGTACCAGATTGCATGGAGGTATCTCGCGTTCCCATGTGTGAACATGATACATTGGATCGTCTCGCACACTGATCATGATATGATGGTGTTAAGAAGTGTCAGCGGGGCAAATATTGCTACCTTTAGGGCACAAGATTATCAGTAGATGTACCACTTACCGAAGCTAGTAATCACCATGGAGACACCCTTCAACATAACCAGCAACAATGCCAACTCCAAGGATATCTTGAAGAATTAGGTGAAGGAGCTAGCCAAATTTAGGATGACACCCAACCATATTTACAAGATGAAGATACTACGGAAGGTGTATCAGTACTTGGTCATCTTTTCATATCGCTTGTATGCCCAAGAGAGCACATAGACCTTCTCGCATAGTTGAGCGATCACATTGGACCAACTGGATAGTGAAGGCAAAGCATGGAATTGGTCTGAAATGTTGGCTCAAAAGCTGAAGGAATGGGTAACAGGAGCTCGACAACTACCCAAAGTTTAGCAAGCAAAAATATACATGTTTGCTTACATCTTGGATGCAATTTGTGCCCAAAAGCAGTTCCTAGGCTTGAAGTGGGCATGGACACTAGCAAAAACCTCTATGAACACTTATTGTAATTTTTTTATGAATGTAGCTTCCAAGGGGTTATCACACAACTGTCAGACCATTTTTTCACCGCATTGTACAAGATGATATTTGAACAAGATCCACCTTGCATGTCGAAGGCGTTGTTGGAGGCATTGATCGACATAGCTGATTGGTATGCCTCACTATTTGGTGCCTTCATATGGACGTACAAGACAAATAAGCCTCCGCATGTTTTTTCAAATTTTTCCATGGACAAGCTCATCATGTAAGAAGTATCATACCACATCACGACAAGACTGTCAACTAGGCTACACCAGAAGAAGAAGGTATGTCGGCCCACTCTTCCATTGCAGATTAGCTTGTATGAGATATAGAACCTCAAAAATGTAGATGTCGACACTGAGGAGTTCAAGAAATTTACTTTTGGCACTAGAAGCTTCAATCCATATGCTTGCATTTCTTTCTTAAGGATCACTGCGTTAGAGTAAAACTTTCGTGGATCCACGAGGCATGTCATTGGGTTGAGGAAGACCCATGGAGATATTATCACAACTTCTCTAGACCCAATGAGATGGTTGGCATCATTGTGGAATGGTTAGCAGAGCAGCATATAAGAGAGCATGAGCAGTAGGAGTAGCGGAGGTAAACATACTAGTGTGTGACAAAGGAAAGAGAAGGATTATCGACAACGCAGAGGTAGAACAAAGCTACAAGTTCAAAGCAGATCCACTTGTGCGGAAAGAAACTTTGGCAATAGAGGTGAAAAGGAAACAATGCAACAAGAGGACCGCACAAAGGAAGAGAGAAAAAAAGAGGATGAAAGAAATAGCGAACGAGTTGCATGAGTTATAGGAGCAACTCTGGAAGGAACAAAAGCTGCGTAGACAGGAGACAGAAGCATAACAATGTAGATACAGTACATGATGAAACAATCACATATTGATGAAACTGCACCAATACATGTGGTAGGCTCATTCGAGCGACTGGCGTAAATCAGACAGGGTGAGAAGTCACAGGAGAAGGACTTCTCTCAAGAGATTGAACAAGTACTTGAGCAAATAGATAGAGAGATGGAGCAACCAGAGTTAGAGAAAGACATTTACCTCATGCCTTACCACAAAGAGGTCGATCCATCGACTTAACCAGATGTACAAGCAAAACAGGTCCCAAGCAACCAAGGAGATACAAAGCTCCTTGGATACAATCCCGAAGAAGGGATGCACAACATATTATTCGATGAGTTAGAACATAGAGTTGTGAAATTGTGCAAAGTGTCTACTCTAAATCACCACACATCTCCTGCACAGTTTGAGGAATGAGTGATTTTATCTAACGTGCACAAGCATCCAGTAGCATTGGGCGATGCTACCAGAGCATATGTCGAATCCACTAACTTGAGTGTTCGCCTCTTGATAGTAGAGAATGAGCGAATGGATAAGGAGTTACAGATGACCAAGCAGGGAGGAGAGATAGTTACAACATTTACCCATGCAGAGTTGAAGAAGGTGATATTGGATGAAGTATCATCCCTTGAGACATTCATGTGAGTGTTGTATTCCAATTTTGGTACCATGCATAAGGTAGTTGTCCATATCAATTGTTGGCAGTCGCGTTGTTCTAGGAGAGCATGTATCTTATCAAAATTGCATGTTGTTGTCGGCTACATGAAAACATGGACAATGAGATACAAGGGAGCCTCATTACACTTGCCCAAGATGATAAACGCCAGAGTGGTTGAGTTGATGGTAGGCATTCGGAGTCAAATCCAGAACTATGAAGAACTCTCGCAACTCATCACTAGTTTGCAGGCTTCCCATGCACGGGTATTTAGAAGAATGGATGTTTTTGTGCATGCACATGCGATCCCATCTATTGGGACACTCACTGAGGCAAAGACAAAGGAACAAGTCTGACTAGAGATAGACTTATACTTCGACGAGTTGATGTGAATAGCTACCCATGCATACTTGGCGATCAGTGTAGACACTATTCATAAGTATGTCACTGGTCCAACAACACTCAAGAAAATGATGTGCATGTTATCAGATGAGTTAGATAGAGGATTCAATGCAGTATACCCAGATGCAACAGAGGAAAGAGTTCGTTTCTAGAAAGATGTCACCACAGACTACATGGACACCATCATGGAATACCGATCTTGGCATCAATTTTCCACCATTGACCATTGTGAGGATGTTGAAGATTTGGTCTTTCCATAGTTCTTTGAGTCATAATTATGTCTTGTAGGACTTTCTCAAGTCTATTTTCTCTCACATGGGTACATGTGCAGATTGTATGTAATGTCTTGTCAAGTGGAATTTCAAGTGTCGATAGTTGAATGTAACAATCATAGATTAGTTGAAGAGTCATGAGGGTTGATGAACATTCACAAATGGGAATGTCAATGGTCACCCCACCCTTTTTTATATATAGTACCTCATAACTCATTGTGGAGGCTTTTGGTCAGCCAAGCTTCTGATAGGAGTATCTTAGAGAAATCTTGGAGAGTATTGTAACGAACCTTGGCTTCTCCATAGTGTAGAGAAAGTACATCTCATTGGAGGAGTAGGCAGCAGTGACTGTAACATTCTGCTCTCGAGACTAGTGGTTCTTCATGTTTGTACTGTATGATTGGAAATTTCACTTCTTAATATAACAAAGCCAACATATTTCATGCATATGTTGTTATTGTATCTCAGCTAACTTGTTTACTCTAATAATATATGTTTTTGTTTCCTTAAGCACACATGTATGGACTTTTTATGTATAAGTATGTATGAATCTTACTGAAATGTGCTATTGGTTTAACCATCACTTGGATTGCTAGCTAACTTTCTTTCTTGTTTGTGATGAATCTTTGCTCGTTCATTCCCTTCCAGGTCGAGTTCTTCCATAGGTTTCCAGGGGGTGCACCCACCCCACTCTCCATGTGTTATAATTGTTCATGCACCTTCCTTGGCTTGCTACAAATGTCACACCCTTGCTACCAACATGGGCATCTTACTTTCCTCTACGTAAAACCATGGTCAAGGCAATACTGTACGACCCACTGTTGGGACTCCTACACCAAATGGTCTGAGGTCTAGTTAGGACTTCTTACTCAAGAGATCCCTTGACATTTTGGTGGGTCGAGTACTATCAACATACCTATTTACATTGAAGATAAATATTTATTCTGAAGGTTTCATATAACATTCTAAGTTTTTCTTTGACTTTCCTTATGTGATATTTGTGTATAAGTTGGAAACATAGATATATAGGTTATTTGTTTGACATGATGCAAATTTATATCTTGAGCTTAGGAATTCTCCAATAATGTCTAATTTCAATTTTCATTACCAAGAATGTAATTTGTTTGGCTTGTGAGTGCATATTTGTTCTCACTCTGTTCATTGGAAAAAATAATCAATTGCTATTTCGATGGACTTGGATTTTAGTGTATAACATTTTCTCTATGAAAATTTCTATGTTATGTTTAATAAAATGGTTTTATATTTAGGTTGGAATCATCATTATCACACAGTCAATTAAGTATAGGTCCTAGTGTGCATTTATTTGGGGCACACAAACCTTGACTTTAACCTTACACAATCGATGCAATTTTGCATACTCTTTCATAATAGAAATTTCTATGTGCAAAATTATTGCTAATTACGAGTAAAAAATCACTCTCCAATTTGAATCATTCAATTTGGCCTTGTAATGAAGGCTGGGAATGTACTTTTGTGAAGTAGGTTAAAATTTCCTTGTTTCACTAAAATGCATGTCACGACTTCATTTATTCACCAATTTGATTGATTCAAATTGTAGATTTTTTATTTTATTATTTTACAAACTTTTACATTATTAAATGTTTACTTTGATTCTTAAATAATTTTTCTTCAAATTTCATACAACATTAAAGTTTTACTTCAACTTGGATTATGTGAAAGTTGTGTATAGGTTTTTTTTAAGCTTATTGTTGAGAAGAAAAATTGTCCTTTTAATTCAAAGAAATTGTTCCAACTCTTCACATTAATTGTCATTATGGGTAGGTTTTGTTATTAGACGACTATTATGAAAAATATATGCAAGGCAAAATGATGGCTAGTGATAATGAATCTCAAATACAATCATTGTAACCGCACTCTCAGTAATTCAACACTCTCAAACCTTGCTCACACTCTCAAGAAATAAACAAAAAATGAAGAATAAAACCACTCTATCACATTGTCACTCTTATTTAGAAAAGAACAAGACTCCTAGAAACTATTCTCTCAACAAATGTTGAAACCATTTCAAATTAAATGAACACACCATAATTTTTTTATAGGAAATAAATAATTGTCACACTAACAAAGGGAATAGTCTAGGACCTATGTTGTTATACAATATAGTGGTTGGAATTATCCAATCATTAAAGCATGAAAAAGACTAAAAATACAAGTAACAATAATCACAAATGAATTATAACTGAGATGAAATAAATCAAACAATTAAATAAGCTTCCTAATTAGGTATGCCTGCTAAGAAGGAGGGCAATTCCTTCCTTGTAGGGGTTGTTACATTACACATCATACAAGCTAGTCAACAAAAAGGTATGGTGTCATGAATGATTGAAATTTCATTAATGAAACATACGAAATTACAATTATAGTGCTCTCGCTCTCTATCATTATCTATGAGCTTCTATATATCTATCTTGCGTGGGTAATGAGCACGCCTTTTATAATTTCAGTTTACAATGATAAGATCATCACAAGAATCTCTTGATTCTAATGTGATCTAATTTGAGAATAGAAATTAACAATCTGATAATAATTTCTAAGGCTAGAACAAAATTGTAACAACTTTTCGAAATTACAATAATTATCAATAGAAAATTCTAATTGTTTGAAGTGTGTTGTGTGTAAACTTCTCCTTTGAAAGTCGAATTATCTGTTGACGAAATGCTTTCTAAATTGATATTTATAAATAATTGAAGGAGGTAAATAAATCCAAAATAAAACTTCATGTGTAACAACAATGCTCGGGGAGTCCTTGTCCTCCCATTGATGAGGAAAAAATTCAAAGTGTAATCATGCAATAGCATCTCAACAGACCACAAACCCTTTGACAACTCACTTGTTAAGTTTACGAGAAAAATAGCCTAAAATAATATTTCTCATGCCAACTTACAAGTATAATTGGATCATAAGGATGAAATATAAAAACATACAAACTTAGGTTGATAATGGTTGTTACACTGGCAGAATATGGTCTTGAAAATAAAAAGGGTAAAGACAAGGTAGGAAAATGAGTGTGAAAAGGCACCAGTTTCACATCCCAACATCTCCCCACAACTTAACTATTTTCATGTTCTCATGCAAACCCTTGTAACTAGTTCATGATGTGTTAAGATTGAAGTTATCAAAAATTGTAGGCTCCCATAGTATCCTCTATATTTTCTTTGTAGCCTAGAAAATGTACCCATTCCATTTCCCATAGATTATTAGTAAGATTATATGGATGTTGATACTAATCAGTACAGATATAAATAAGAGGAAATTTAAACTTAAGTCCAATCCAACTAGTCCCACATCTCCTAATGCACTGCACTTACTGAAAAACCCTAGAGAGTGCTTGGAGAAATTAAGAAAACAATGAGGGTCCTCATCTCTTAAATCCTTCTATCAAGTCTCCCATCTAAGTATGCTCCCATCCAATGCATCATATCTCATCCCTCTCATGCTTCTAAGACAATGTTCCAAAGCCTTGTTTCTGAACTCCATTGGAAACTTCTTGGTGTTTGGATACTTCCATATCCTACTACACATCCTCAAGACTCTTTCAACGTACCTTGGTTCATTTTGAATAAGAACTTTCACCCTTTCTTCATTAATTGTTACATTATCATGAGAAACCTTTAACCTAACATGATTTTGCATAATAGGCTCAAAATATCTCAACTAAACATCTCTAACGTATGGTGTGAGGCTAAGAGATCCTTCACCAAAACAAACATAGTCATGAAAAAATACTTCACATAGTAAATGGTGTTATAGAAAAGTTTCCTTCTCAAGAGTTTCCATAAAGTCTTGAACCTCCCTAACCTCATTTAATCGTTTCTCCTTGAGGGTTGTTAATAAAAATAGTAAGCACTTTTCTTGCAAAAGCAGGGTATAGGATAGAGAAAGAGGTCTATAGATTAATATATTGCCAACAAGTTCACATATAAACTCCTTTACCTATTGTAACAATTATACATCTGTTTCCAATTACTCCATTTATAACAATAACTACTTCCTTTCTTTATGAATCCTCACCAAGTCCTGAACATTAATTTTTTGGTCCTCTTCATATTATCAACAAATTGCTTATGTTGTTTCATAGGAATAGCTTAAACTTTCAGCCAAATTACTAATTTCCTCCACTTCTCTTATTCCTTCATAAAAAATTCTTGATTCAATGAATCCTTGGGTTTTAACTGAGTTGTTTCTATTACTGTTGTAGTGATAGTTTCAACAATTTCCTGAAGCTTCTCTTCATTCCCTTTCTCCACAATATGCACTATCTCAGCCCCTGCTACTTGTATGACAGTAACATCATAGGTAGGTTCTGTGGAGTAGCAACCAATTTTATTTCAGTTAGCTCTGTTTCAACTACTAGTTCTTATGTAATAGTAGCATCATAAATACGTTATTGTGGAATAACATATATTTTTCTCCATCCCACTCTACTTTAACTGTTATTTCTTCTCTAACAACAACATATTCAATAGGTTCTTGTGAAACCAAATGGTTTGGCATTATTCATCTTGCTCTCCAACTTGAATTCCAATTGAAATATTGGTTAGCCTTTCAAAATTTTCTTCCTCCAACACTTACATCCGTCACATTATATAAGTGACATTACCTCTGCCACTTTTGTGAGGGTATCTTAGCCATTTTTTTGCTACACTGATGTTTACCTTTGTAATGTTCCTTCCTACATTTTCACAATGTTTGGAAAATAAAATTTTGACAATTATGATTAATACTATCTCCACACAAATTTTGGTGGAGAACATAGGAGAAAGACTTTATTTGGATGCTAGTGGAATATGGGGCTCACATGAAGTATGCACTTGGGGAAAGAAGGAACTTGAATTACTTGAGGAAAATTGAATTGGTGGAGGGACCCACAAGGAATGCATGGATGGAAATTATAAAAGGAAGGAATGAGGGAGCAATAAACCCATATTTCATTAAATTTGGAATTAAATAGTGGATCTAGAATTTAAAAATAACCAAAAAACTCAATTGTAGTGATGTCCTTGTAATCAAAATTTCCCAATTTTAATGAAATATGTGTTAATAGGGGTCATTGCCTATTTGAAAATTGAATTTGCCTTGGTTGTTCAGTTGAGCCAATATTATGTTGTTTAGCACAAGAGCTTCCTAAGGATAGAAGCTCAACCTTTCTTTGAAGGACTTTGATTGTCACCAAAGGAAGGCTTTACTTCATCACTAAGACTAGAAGAAGCATAAGCTACAACTCCCACACATTTCTAAGGTAGAGTACATAGTCTGGAATCCACCACTATGCAGAGAGAGAGGTCACTGGTTGTTTGTGGAGCAGTGTTGCTGGGAAATTGATCAAATAATCTATAGGGGTGTTCTTTCATCATTTTCAAGAGTGTAGAGGGAAGCTACAACCAAGAGGACCATCCTAGTCTTCACTTCCTCATATGTAGGACTGTGTCATCTCCTCCATGAATGCACAACCATTGGACTGAGACACTTTGGGGCAACATCATCTAGGGGAGTTTGGAGCTGGGGTATTGGGAAATAATTTTGAGGGCCATTTGAGGAGGATTGTTGAAGTTGGGATAGTAGATATTGAATGGATCAGTCAAAGTAATAGAATTCGAAATTGGAGGAGGACGAAGTTGTGAAGGATCAAATTTTTAAGGTTGGAACCAAGGGAAACCCTTTCTGGGTTTTTCTAAATTTTGGGAAAGGACCACTCTCCTAATTTTATAGAATTTTATAGGTACCCTAGAGTGCGAAAATCAAGGGGCAAAGTGATGGAGAAGTGTAGTTTTGGAGAAACAACATAGTTTTCTGGAGGAGATTGCTATTGTAGTTGTTGAGCTTTCTTGTATTCATCACCTGGTGCTTCTAACTTGCCTTGTGCAAGCTCAGGTGCATTTAATCCAAATCATTTCTACCAAAGAAGATATTATTAATAAAATCTTAGCTAGTTTGTGGATTTGGATAATTTTTTGGTTTATGTGTATGCATTTTTGAAGAAAAAAATTGTTGCTATTTTTGCATGTCTTTGTTATCATTGTAAAATTTCCATTAGGAATACTACAGCGGTATCGAAGCATATTCTTGGCTAGGGTGGGGAACAAGCGGAGCTGATGCTACTAAGATACCGAGGATTGTTTTTCCATAAAGGTCGTGGTAGAGGCCGAGGAAGGGGTTGACGTAGAGAAGAGAGCCCAAACCCATTCTCAGACACTTAAGTGGAGAATATTAGAGGAAAGATGGACAACCAAGAAGAGAATGAGCATCCCAAGAAAAGGAACATGGACTAGTTATTAAAAGAGCTGCTAAGAAAAAACTAGAATAGGATGAGGTAAGGGGCAATTGATGATGGACATGATGTAGCAGGTGATGGGCCTATAATGGTTGGAAGGTCAAAGGGAGGTGGCGGGGGTTCCAGAGCTTGAGGAGGATGTTGTACCTATCATCTCCCACACCCCACAATGTGGAGAAGTTGGTGATTCCATTATGCCTCATTTTGTGGAGGAGGTCGAGTTGGAGATAGATTCGGACCGAGTTGCAGACTTGGTACATTTTGTTGTCTCTGGCATTGATGAGTATAATGGGTTGGATGGTTGGATGAATAAGGTGATGTCCTTTGGAGAGTATATCCACCTCAAGGAGAGGTGCACTACTGGGGCTGGAGAACACTATAAGAGAGGAGCATCCAAACAAGATGTGTAAAATATAGGAGGGAAGGTCACACTTCTAAACATCGATGGCTCAGTGAAGAGCTCATCTAGGGCATGGATCCAAAAACTTGATACATACTTCAACTTGAATCCCATGAGGGAAGCATATTCCATACGTTTCTCTACCCTTCACTATGAAGAGGATGCACAAGGGTGGTGGTATCATAGAATGATCACATCGGGGCACATTCACATCACCACTTACATGGAGTTCACTAGGAGGATGTTGGAGCGATTTGGGTGGAAGGATCTATAACTGCATTTCAGAGCGTTAGCCCACTTGAGATAGATTGGCAACACATAGGTATACATTATAGAGTTCCAAATAATCGTAGTGATGGAGACAAATATTTCAGAGTAATGGTTGATCATGCTGTTTGGGGAGGGTCTTGCTAAGCCTCTCCATGGCTGGGTGAGGGCTTACAAGCCCACATCACTACAGGATCTGATTTCCATGACCTGGGATATGATTGATGTTGTGGAAAAGAACTAGGAATTTTTTCCCACGAGACCCACAACCTCAAAGAGGAACAAGCATGTGAGTCCACAATAGAGAGATGGAGGATGTGGTCATTTGGATGATGACACATGGAGGGACCTCGAGAGGAGGAGGTTGTATTTAACCTACCAAGAGCCTTGGACAATGTGGCACGAGTGCACTAAGGGAAAGGCCCATTTCATTAAGGTGTTCTCAAATAGTGAGCTTGAGGAGGAGGAGGCCGAGATAGTAGAGGTTTTGGGAGATGAGGGAGGACCATCATGAGGAGGGCCACCACGACCACCTAGATGAGGGTCATTTTCCCCAACACTTTTTGGTGCGTTGAAGTATTTGACACTCGAGATCAAGGTGTCCATAAAGGGGCATCATGTGTCAATCCTAGTTGATAGTCGGGCCACCCACAATTTCATTGATTTCGAGATGGTGGAGCATAGGCGCATCGTGATAGCTAGATTTGAGGGGTTCTTAGTTTTGGTACCCAGAGACTGGACCATGCAATGTACTAATCATGGCCTTGGGCTAACCTAGAAGATGGGGAACTACTCACGCACTAGTCATTTCTTCATGGTTGACGTCTGAGACACCAATGTGGTGTTGGGTGTCCAATAGTTGTATGAATTGGGGAAGGACACTATTGATTGGAAAACACTAGAGATGGAGTTCAAGGGGCTAGATGGGAAGCCTGTATTGCTAAGGGGAATGCACTCTTATCCCCCTTCGACAATTTCAGCCCATTGGATGGAGGAAAAATTATGACATGGAGATGTGGAGTGGGCAGTTGAGTTGTATATTGTTGAGTTAGGGACACGGGAAAAGGCTACACACCCAGATATACTAGCCTTATTCGAGAGGCACTAAGGGATTTTTTGGGATGTTCCACCACGTAGACCAATCGACAATGGATTTGAGCACACCATTGAGGTGGAGGAGGAGGTGAACATAGTCATCACCACCCCTTATAGACACCCAAAGGCCTATAAGGATGAGATATAGTAGAAAATTAAGGATTTTTTGAGGTTGGGACACACCAGCCCTAGCTTGAGCCCATTTGATTCTTTTATGGTGCTGGTGAAGAAGAAATATGGGACACTGCGCATGTGTATCCACTACCAGAATCTTAATAAAAAGGCCTTGAAGAATAGATACCCCATTCCACACATAGATGAGTTGATGGATGATCATATAGGAGCTAAATACTTCTCTAAGATAGTTCTTCTTTCAGTGTATCACGAGATCCTCATGAGGGAGCATGATACCCAAAAACCACTTTTTGTTTCTATTATGGACATTTCGAGTTCTTGGTGATACCCTTTGGGCTAACCAACAATTCACCTACATTACAGTCTTGTATGAACCACGTGTTTCATGGATAGATGAGATGATTTGTCCTAGATTTTTTTGATGACATACTCATTTACAATAGGACATGGGAGGAGAACCTTCAACATTTGGGGGAAGTGCTTCACATACCTTAGAATGAACAGTTGTATGTGAAGATGTCCAAATGTGAGTTTAGAATAACAGAGATGTTGTACCTAGGGCATGTGATTGGGGAAGATGGAGTGAAGGTGCATCATGAGAAGATTTGAGCTATACTGAATTGTCCCACACCCAAGAACGTGAAGGAGTTGATGGGGTTCCTGGGAATTTGTACATATTATAGGAGAATTGTGAGAGGGTTCTCATAGCTTACAACACCTATTACGAATTTGGGGAAGAGGGGAGATTTTGAGTGGATGCAGGTGGTAGAGGAGGCTTTTGAGAGCCTCAAGAGGGTCATGAGAAGTTTCTTGGTCATACCCTTGATGAATTTCAGACGTCTCTTTGTGCTAGAGAGTGATGCCTCCAGTGAAGGGGTTCAATCTACTTTGACACAAGGGGGACATCCTATTGTGTTTGCGAGAAGGAAACTGGTACCTCATGAGCAGTTGTACCCCGTGTATGACAAGGAGATGTTGGAAGTGATGTATGCACTGGCCAAATTCAGACAGTATCTAGTGGGAAACCGGTTCAAAGTGAATATTAATCACAACAGTCTTCAATTCCTCCTTAAGCAGAAGTCATTAGAGGAGAGGCAACAAAAATTGGTAATTAAGCTCCAGGCTTACGATTTTGTGATAGAGTATGTGAAGGGAAAACATAATGTGGTAGTAGATGCCCTCTCTAGGAGACTAGTAGCATTGTCTTTAATGAATGTCACGCAGGATTGGAAGGCTCAACTATTAGTTGAGTACTCCAAGGACATGAAGGATTGTCATATTTTGGATGGCACACACCAAGATGACTAATTTCGAGTGATGGATGATGTGATTTACTACAAGGAACAAATCTATCTGGTGCCAACATATCAGCTGAAGGAGAGGATCATGCAAGCAACCCATGATTATCCACTACCAGGGCACCTAGGATTCCTCAAGACATACCATGCTGTCAAGGAGAAATTTTCCTGGCGAGGGATAAAGGGAGATGTTTTGAAGCATGTAAGGGAGTGCGTGTATTTCTAGAGAATCGAGTTGGAGCTGACCCACTCAGATGGTTTTCTACAACTGCATCTCATTCTGGAGAGGAAGTGGGAGAGCATATCCATGGACCTCATCACCGGTCTTCCATCTGCATAGGGGTGAGACTGGATCTATATGGTGGTCAAAAAATTGACCAAGTTTTCCCACTTCTTTGTTATTTCATCGAGATCTTTAGCCTCCCACATGGCTGATTTATTATTTTGGGTGGTTTTCTAGTTGCATCATCTTACCAAGACCATTGTGAGTGACAAGGACAATAGCTTTATGGAGGGTTTTTGTCAGGAGATGTTCGGGCTAGTGTGGACAGAGCTTACACCCAACACTAGTTATCACCCCCAAAATGATGGGAATGATTGCGAACAAATGGTTTGAAGGTTACCTATGCAACTACATGACTAGGCAACAAAGAGCATGGGTCAAGTGGCTACATCTCAAGGAGTTATGCTACAACACAACTTATCATATGT
This sequence comes from Pinus taeda, assembly GCA_000404065.3. Lineage (NCBI taxonomy): Eukaryota > Viridiplantae > Streptophyta > Pinopsida > Pinales > Pinaceae > Pinus > Pinus taeda. Next base: position 157,210 of record APFE030323521.1, read on the forward strand.
CCATAAGTATGTCCCCTTTCCAAGCTATTTATGGATATGATGCTCTTACATTTTCTGAAATGGTGTTTGGAGATAACAAGGCCTTGAGTGCCAAGGACTAGGTTCAAGAGAGCCAAGAGATTCTCCAGGCTCTGAAGAACAATTTGTAGGTGGCTGAAAATTAGCAAAATATATATGTTGATAAGCACAGGGTGGAGAGGCAGTTTGAAGTAGGGGACATGGTCTACCTATGCTTGCAGCCATACAAACAGTCTTAACTCAAGAAAAATGGTGTGAAAAAACAATGGCCACACTTCTATTGGCCTTACCAGGTGGTCAAGAGGGTAGGTGAGGTGGCCTATGAGTTGGAGTTATCTTCAAAGAGCCAAATTCACAATGTGTTCCATGTCTCATGCCTGAAAAAAAGCGTTGGGATAGCAGGTCGTAGAAGAAAGTGAGTTGCCTCCATTGGATGATGAGGGGCATTCGATTTTGACACCAGAGCTCATACTAGAGACTTGGGAGAGGAAGTTGAGAAATAGGTTGGTCAGGGAGATTTTGTTCAAGTGGAAAGATTTACAGGATGAGGACACTACATGGGAGAATGAACACAATTTACACCCTCTAGTTTTATAGTTGCTTGGGGTCAAGAAACATCCAGGAGGGGAGGACTGTAGTGTTCCTTCCAAAATTTTCCTAAAGTTTGGAAAATAAAATTTTGACAATTTTGATTAATACAAGTTGAAGGAAAATTTTGGTGGAGAACATAGGAGAAATACTTCATTTGCATGCTAGTGGAATATGGGGCCCACATGAAGTACACACTTGGGGGAATAAGGAATTTGAATTCGTTGAGGCAAATCGAATTGGTGGAGGGACCCAAAAGGAATTCATGGACAACAATTATCAAAGGAAGGAATGGCGAAGCAATAGGTGTCTTTGTCTATTTGAAAATCAAATTTTCCTTAACTGTTGGGCTGAGCCAATATTGTGATGTTTAGCACAAGGGCTTGCTAAGGAAAGAATATTAACCTTTCTTCGGTTGACTTTGAGTGTTACCCAAGGAAGGCTTTGCTTCATCACTGAGACTAAAAGAAGCGTGAGTTGTAGATCCCACACATTTATTGGGTAGAGTACATAGTCTAGGAGCCAACACTACGTAGAGGGAGAAGTCACTTGTTGTCTGTGGAGAAGTGTTGTCAGGAAACTAACCAAAGAAGCTACATGGGTGTTATATCATCATTTTCAGCAGTCTGGAGGGTAGCTACAATGATGAGGACTAACTTATATTCAGTCTTCACTTCCTCATATGCAAGACTGTGACATCTCCTCCATGATTGTACAGTCATTGGAGAGACACTTTGGGGAAGCATCATCTAGGAGAGTTTGGAGCTGGGGTGATGGGAAATCATTTGGAGGGCCATATGAGGAGGATTGTTGGAGTTGGGATAGAAGATATTGGCAAGATTAGTCATAGTAATAGAATTCAAAAACGGAGGAGGGTCAAGCTATGAATGGTCAAATTGTGAAGGTTGGAACCAAGAGAAACCCTTTCTGGGTTTTTATGGGTTTTGGGCAAGGAACATTGTACTAATTTTATAGATATTTTTGGGCACTATAGAGTTGGAAATCAGGTAGTGAGGTCTTGTAGGGGTGATGTTTTGGAGAAGCAACACAATTTTCTGTAGGAGCTTGCTCTTGTAGCTGATGAGCTTTCTTGTATTGATCACATGGTGCTTGTAGCTTGTCTTGTGCAAGCCTAGGCACATTTCCTCCAAATAATTTGTACCACCACAACTATTATTAATAAAATATTGGATAGTTTGTGGATTTGGAAAATTTTCCGATTTATGTGTATGCATTTCTAAAAAACTTATTTGTGTCTATGTTTGCATGCCTTTGTTATCATTGTAAAAATTCCATTAGGAATACTACACCCTTCAACCATGGTAGGTTGTTTCCTTAAATTCTTAGTTTGCTCCTTAAATTTATTAATTTATTGAATAAGGAGGTAATTTTCATACTTACTTGGTAAAGAGACATCTTCCTGTTCCTTTTTTAGCTCCTCCTCTTTCTAATATTCCTCAAGTTCCTTTCATTCAGGTGGAACGACATGAAGTTATAGTGTTGAGGTATTTTTGTTTACAAATTCTTTTTCTTTCTCTGCACTCTTCTATCCCTTAGACTCCTTTGGTTCTATTGTATCAATACATTCCTTAGATGTTGGGATAGCTAATTGTGTAAGGGTTACCCACAGACTATTCTTCAGATATTTACACCCAATGACTTCTTCAATTTATTTTTTTTCACCAAAGTTTGTATAGGATTGGATTTTTTAGATACTTCCTTAGATTTTGCATGATTTTATATTTCACGAACCCCTACTTCAACTGATGTTATTCTAGGTGCCCCTGTTTCAATAGTATTTACCTCAGATGCTTCTTCACCAATACATAATCCATAATAATTGTCCTCTGATTTTCTACTAGATATATACGCAGGTTATTTAGTGCATATTATTTTTCCTTTAACGGATGTACCAGCAAACATTCTTATGGAACTCCATCTCTTAGGGTTTATAAGATGAGGTCGAGGTGGTGTAACTTCTCTTCTTTGTCTAGGAAGCATAGTTTCTCTACTTTTTCTTGGACGTGTAACTTCTATATATTTTGGTGATTTTCGGCACTTACCTCCTCTTCTTCACTTTCACTTTCCTCTATTCTAGTGGTTAGTGCACGTAAATTTACCAATAAACCAGTCCATGTACTTCGTTGTCATAGTGAATGAATTATGATTAACTTGATGAACACATGGTTCACTAAGAAGGTGTTTGGATGTATTTCCATATGCACCACATCTTCCATATGTTGTAAATATTTTAGCAAATAATAGGATGAATTCATTATTTTTCCATTATAAAGATCTGCCAATAACTGAAAATGAGAATTGGATAATGTCCCAAAATTTCCTTCACGAGTAGTGAACTTCTAAATAAAAAAGTTACATCATCCCAAGGGTGAGGAAGGAATTTTATATTAACATTTCTTCCCTCAATCATTACTTCCTCTCCTATCTATAAAAATGTTTCCCTAGCTTTTGGAACTACTATTTTCCTAGAAAACTAGTGAGCTCTTGTCTGAGGTAAACCTATCACCTTGACAATCATGTCCTTTGTAACAACAATTATAAATATGCTAATCTCTGAGTGTTTCTCCTGCAGAGCCTATGTGAATTCCATAGAAATATGTTTGTTGCAACCCTATAGCTTCTCAAAGTAGACTAAACTCCCTACATTCCTAAATATTTCTATGGATTCGGGATGGTGTAGCAACCATCAGTGGAGTTGGGTTCATGTTAGACTACTGCTCCTCCCATAACTATTTCAGATATTGTTACTACTAAAAAATTCATAGATAGAGTTAAAGGGTGACACTTGGTACATACAAACACTTTCTATGGTAGATAATATTAGTCAAATGAAATTTGGCAATGGGTAAGGAATAATTAAGGTTACCCTTTCATTGAATTTCAGGATTTCACCATAAATGAAAAATACCAAAAATGATTTTCAAGTAGTCACATTGATTTTTAGAAATAACAACATGAGTAATAGTGACAATGGGTACTTATTGAATTAGGATATGTGTATTGTGAATCAGGCAATGGTAATTACTAAATTGGCGTAGATTCATAGTGTATCATACAATAGATACGCTACAGTTCTCCCTGCAAATTAATTACAAAATCCGTCCTTGGCATGTGTAACGTAAAAATTCATATCATCCCTTAAATCCAAATCCTATAAGTAAATTACAATCAAACGTACCTTCCTTGGCTTACTATTATGAATATGTAGCATTTTATAAGGAAGGTGACTAGATCAGTGTTGTACAATATTTCATGAGTGACTAAAAAGGAAGCTAAATTGGATGTTAAAAAAAATGCCACAATGAGGAGAAAAACAGGACCTGTTAGAAGCTAAAAGGGAAGCTAAACTAGATTCTAAAAGTAATGCCATAACAAGGAGAAAAACAGGACATTACGAATGAAGCTAAAGAGGAAGCTCAAAATGGCGCTAAAGTGGAAACTAAAAATAATGACATAATGAGGAACAAAATAGGACATTAAAAAAGAACATATACAAGAAGCTACATTAGGAGCTAAAGAAGATGTTAAAATGGAATTTTATGTCACTACTAAATTTGACCATATTTAGTGCTAAATTTAGTGCCAACTAGATATGATTGGTGAAAAAAATGCCAAAATTAGTGTCATCCTAATAAATAACAGTAGTTTTAGAAGGTGTTAAAAAATACACTGAAATAGTTAGTGGAAGAAAAAAAGGGAGCTAAAGAGGAATATAACCATAGGGATTTGTTGTAGTGTGACCAAGCAACTCAATGAAGGAGAAGCTCACTTGAAAATATACAAGTTGAATTAGTCTGATTGAGGCATTGTTTATAGGATGGTATTCATCAGCTATCTCAATATTAAAAGATTAAAAAGGCCCCCATGATTGTATATGAAATTATCAATAATAAAATACCTTCATTCATCAAGGTTGGTTTGGGCTTCAATGAAAATTTGAACATCAAGGAAGGAAAGGTCAAATAAGTAAGTTACTAGGTAGAGGAAACTAAGCATTCTAACATCAATAAAGGATTGGTCGAAAACAACAATGACTATGAGAGGAAAAACAATTAAATAACAAACTGTAGGGGCCTTCAAGAGGAACAATGAACAATGACTCCTGTCAGCAACAAAGGAAAGGAGAATGTTAGGCACAAGAAGCAACAACACCAAAGAATCGCTAGAGGAAGTAATTCAAATGGCCACAGAGATCACAATGTGAAGAACTAGAAAAGGTCATTTCCTTCTCAAGAACAAATTGTCTCCAGATATCAAAGGTTCCTTCATTGTTATTGTTTTTCTTGCAATAATTATGGGCATAAGGACATTGAATGTAAACATAATGCAAGAAAAAAAATATGTTGAGTGGCAGATTTCCAAAAATGCATAAGATTCCCAAGAGAGAACATGTTAACAACAACAACAAAAAATTTGAAAGAAGGCTACCAAGGAAAACAATCATTTTCTCTCATTCCTTTACCATGATGAATGCTACATGTGTATAAAATTTTGACATAAGGAAGCAAGTTGTAGATATGGAAAAACAAAGTCTTTCTCGAAGAGCTTGCAACAAACATACGCAAATATTCCCTTGAAGGCTAGAATGAATAAAAGGATAAAGTAGTATGAGCTTGCTTTCAGTGCACAGTGTAAAAGTTGGTTGAAGAAAAGAGAAACAAATTGACAAAGGCCTTATTTCTTTCTTAAGAAGATTCAAAGAAAGAGAAAAAGATGCAGCCCTTTTATCCATATTGAGGATGTCTCTAAAATTATAAATTGTAAGATAAGAAAGAGCAATAAAAATTCTTATTTGTAAGAAATGTAAAAGGGAAAGAAGTAGATTTGGGTGAATAAAGAGTAAAGAGAGGAGGATTTCCTTCTAGTATTGCATAACCTAGATAAAAAACAAACAAGAGAAAATATGAAGCTGGAAGGTATTGTTCCTATTAGAACTAAATCCATGAATGTTTGGAAGAAAAGGGAGGATAATATACTTAGATGGAGTAGATGAAAACTTTATCTTCATTAAAAGGAATATATTATCCTCAAGTGAAGAAAGGAGAGTCTCATGCATGCATCATAATGAATTATATTGTAAAGTGCATCTGAATTATGGAGGTAAGACTCAGTCCCCTTAATCATTAAAATGATGAATTTATTTATATCAAGTGTATCAACATTTTAGGAATGATAAAAGTTCCATCATGGTTCCAAGTTATGGTGTGAGAATAAGAGGAGTTGTTGTAGAAGTGTGGAATAATAAAAGGCCCAAAGTTTAATCATGTCTAATAGATCATTTCCTAATTATAAGCATGGCGAAAAGTGAAAGAGATTAGAGGGAATTTAATCATGGGGAGATGCTTTAGTATCAGTAGTAGGAAACAATATTTACTCTCTGAAAGAGATGATTTCTCAGGAAATGAAATTCTTGCATCTCATATTAAATATACGTATTTGATCTAAGTTGTGAGTTAACTATGCTAGAAATTTTAGGCTCATGAATACAATTCATGCAAGGATCCTTAATTGTTAATTGGTATCACTATGTCAATGGGTAGTCTTTGGTTCAAGTGGAGTAACATTTTGTATAAATGGACATCTCTTTTTTAGAAGAAGTTATGAGAGTTTTTCTGGTGCACTTTCCAATTTGTATCTATTTCTTGGTAAAATTATTGTTGTTTATGTAGTAGTCCTCTCTCTGGAGTAACATGATCTTAGGGTGAGAAGAGTTGTTTGTTAGGATGCTTAAGAGGAATGAGCACAATCACTCAATCATTAACCAAAGTGGAAGAGTAAGCCAATATGCATCCCTATCAGTTTCTATTTGTGTCCTCTGTTGAGTTTAGATGGATACATAGATGCATTGGTGAAAGATAGGGTATTTGTTGAAGGGGAGAATATCATATGTGTCCAAATCCTGTAGAAGAAACAAGTACAAGAATACATAAGGACATGTTTTACTAATGCGGTGTCTTTTTCTATGATATTTTTAGCTAAGTTTGAATGATAGACTTCAAATGATTCATCAAATAGATATCAGCACTTGAGAAGAGAGGTTTCCAAGGAAAAATGCACACTAACAGGTTGATCAACATAAATTATTTGAAAGGGGGAGAGGGAGTAGATTGTATACTTTTTCCATTGATGTAAATAGGGGAGAGAGAGCTATTGGTGGAATTATTGGTCCCTCATGCAAGAAGAGAAATCTAAATGACATTGATTCATTGGATGACATTATGTTTTATGAATGTAGCATGAGGAGTGGCCATTATGTGCAGTAATGAAGTATTTCCATCAGTACCAAAGGGGGAGATTGTTGGATAGTTGATATTTTTGGGATGGTATGTCGCATTAATTGTGTTGGTATTGATGTCAACTAGGATGGCATTGATATCAGATGCATATTATGTTTTTCATTGATGTGGTGTGTTTCCTATTCAGTTGAATTTGGAGCCTTGGAAAGACTCAAAGGAGGAGATGTAGCTTGTATTTTACTTCCACCTCAAGATAACAATTTAGATAGTCTAGGAAATGACATACTTCTATAGTTCTTAGAAATAACTTTCTAATGGTATTTTGAAGTCCAAAAAAGGTTTCCTGGAGTGAAATAATGGGCAGTCAAAGAATGCAAATCAAAAAGGTCAGCAGGTAAGGTTCCAAGGCTTAAGGTTCCACCTCTCCCTTTTTTTTTGCAAACAAATTTTTTTATTTCTAACTTAGGAATATTTTGGTGTAAGGTCAAACTTAGGCATATTTGAGCCTACATAAAGGTCTGGTTGTGCAATAAAATTTGAAAGTGGAAATCCTTGCAACTCTTGACCTGTGACCATGTGGGACCCTTTACTCACACGCATAGCTCTAGTTGGGTCGTCGACCAGTCGGGCCATCGACTAGTTGGTCTATCTTCTAGAAGGGAAGGTAGTTTTTCAAGAAGTTTTGTCAATGAGTTCAAAGGGTGAAATCCACAACCTTCGACCTATTTGTGGCTAGTTATAGGTGGCAGGCATTAACTAGATGGTAAGGGAAATATCTGGCACTACTTGGAGGTGGTTGCATGGTTTCAATGTTGTCATCAAGATGAAGCCATGATGTGATCTAAGTATTTAGTAGTAGGGACCCACAACAAGTTTTAAGGGAAGAAATTCTTTCGACCTCTGAATCACCGACTTAAAATATGTCAAACTAGAATTTGGTTTTATCCCTTTAGTGTATAATGTGGTAGTGCTATAATGTAAAGGGTGGGCGCGATCAGTATACGATGAAAAGAAAGAACTTTTGTTATTTCCCACGATCTCAATGATTATTCTTTGCATTAGAGGGATATATTTTAAAAGAGATTAACACAGTTTGCATTTGACAAAGTTGCAGTAATTGTCAGTTGATGATAATGGTGAATTAAAGCCATTAAGACCATGATTATCATAAGAATGGATCTTGGTTCCAACATATTTATCCATACCTTATTGTAAATGACACTACAGAGAAATAAAAAAATTAAAAAATCCCTAGTATTAATAGAGATTTGACCTCAACTCAGTAAGCCATTCTTGAGTAAATTTTAAGCCCTAAGAACCTTAACTGATAGCCATGGAAATCCAATACATGTTCAGAGTATTAAACATGCATAATTTAATTGTGGTACTCCTCGAGTGTGTAGGTGGAATGAGAATTAATTTTCAGCATGGAAAATCAATTCATTGTCATTTCTCTAATTTAATGTAGTTCTAGTGGTAGAGAGATATGATGATATAAGAATATGTCTATCCATGCTTAGAGTATAGTGGGGCAGTGTGATGTGTAGAAGTTCCTACATCGTTCTTTCTGTAGCAGAAGAAAAGAAAAATCGATTGTAGTAGGGAAATGTGTGGTGAAATGAAGCAGAGTCTATATTAGAAGCCCATGTGTGCCTGACTTGAAGATGGTCAAGATATTTTGGTTTTGTGGAGAGAATGATGACCGAGAGTTGTTGATTGTGATGATTTTGTGAGGGCCAAGAGTATAAAATAGATTGTTGCTAGAGAATTGATAGAGTGCTAAGAAGGATAAGGGTGTTGTTTTTGACAAGTATAGAGAATATAATAAAGCATATTTAGTTCCATTTTAGACGTCCAAGAATTGAAGAACATGGGGCTAAAATTGGGCGAAGTGGGTGCTATTATAGAGAGTAGTGATTTCATTTTTGAGTGTGGATTGAAGCCTACAACTTAGGGAGTTGGAGCTTCCATATTAATCTATATCTAAAGAGAGATTGGGGTTAGTGCCTATTACATGTTGGTGCTTACAACAAATCTATGATGCTGCAAGTTGGCGCTTGCAACAAATTCACGAAATTGGTACTTTAGTTGGTTCTTATGGTAAGTTGATTAGGTGTCTATAGAAGAAAGTATTTGGTGCTTCCTACTAGTGGGTGCTAGCAAATAATGTAAGGGAGTTGGTGCTTCCTATGAGTGAGTGCTCTCAAGGATTGATGTAAATAGATTAGGAGCTCATATTCTACATCATACTAGATACAAATTTTTGTTAATTTTTCTTTTAGAAGGGTTTCTGTGTGAAACCTCTATGTCTTATGTGTATGTTTCTCATGGTTTGTTTGTCCATGTGTCAAATTGTATTATTGCTATGTGATATGATGACGATAGCTGACATGAATGATTTATAAGGATGAATGAGAATATAAAACAACATTAAAAGGAAAAATTAGACTTAAAACTATTTCATCTTCCCTCTTGGTATTAAACATTGTTTCCAACAATTGGTATGGTATCTAAATTACTTCAGGAGAGCTTAACCTCTTGAAGGTACATGAAAATGAAACATGGCTAATAAAGTTTGATCTACACCTAAAGGAGTCCCATTTTTTAATGGGTCAAACTATGATATCTAGAAGATTAGAATGGGAGCCCATTTAATGGTCATTGATGAAAATATTTGGTTGTCTGTGGAATATGGTGAGAAGAATGAGTTTAATATAGAGCCCAAGAAGATTATCACGAAAGGGCTATTAATGTTAGATGTTGATAAAGTGAGTCACTGTGAGACTGCCAAAGACATGCCCAAACAACTAAATTATATATATGGGAAAGAAAATCATGAACCTTAAGGGAATGTTGAAGAGCCTTACTACTAAGGTAGTGAAGTAGACCATGCAAATGTTGTTGTTGGAAATGGGAAGAAGAAAAGGTGGAAGAGGAAGAAGGGACTTTAGAGGAGAGATTCTCAAAATATTAAAGAATATTTTTCGAATGTGAAAGTTATTGATCATCACTCTCAAGATAATGAAGAATAACAATGTTTGGATGGGAAGTTAGGCTACTCAGAAGGTAAGTTATTGATTTGTCATAAATGTAATGAAATGAGTCATCTATCATATAGATGTTCATATGCATCCTTTGAATGTAGAGATGGACATGCATCTAGTAGTTATGAGGATAAACCTACATTGGTATCAATAACTATGGAGGATAACTCTAACGAAGAGGAAGGAGCATGTCATGAAAAAATAGGAGAAAGGTCCTATGAGTTTTCTCATGAAGAAGATAATAAGAGTATCCCTAGTAGTGATGAATAAAAGGCTAAAAGTTAAATATAGCTTGGTCATAGGTCAATCAGTACTTCTGACATAGAAGAAAAATATTTATATCATAAGATCTATTTCAGAAATAACCCTATATCTCCTATAAAAGTGATCAAGAATCTTGTAGAGGAAAATCTTAAGAAAATGAATTAACTGCAAGAATACGCACTTGAGCATGATAAGTTGAGAAAAACAATTATTGACCTAAATGCTCAACAAGGAGAGGTTAGTAGAATTAATGATATGTTTACCGATAATCTCAATGAAAGACAGGCGCACTGTGAAAAACTACGAGCTAAAGTAGTCGCATTGAAGCATGAGAGGAGGCTAATCATAAACTATCTCAATATCATAAGATTGAAAGGGCCTCCAAGAACTTAGATGAAATTCTCAATAAGCATAGGTATTCTATCATCAAAGCTTCTTTGGGATTCAATGAAGATTCAATCCTCAAGGAAGCAAAGGTCAAAGAAGTAGGTAACCAGGTACATGGAGCTAAGAACTCCAACATTAATAAAGGAAATGGTATTGTTGTACAAAAACTTATACTAGGAGAGAAACAACGACTAAATAAAAAAATGTGGCAATATTCAAGAGGAATAATGAACAAAGACTCATGTTGTTAGAAAATGAAAGGAAAGGATAATAGAAACCATGAGAAGCAACAACGCCAAAGAATTACTAGAGAGATCAATTCAAATGACCACAAAGAGAACATGAAGAACCACAAAAGGTCCTTTCCTTCTCAAGGACAAAGCATCTTTGAGTATCAAACATTCTTTCATGTTTATTATTTTTCTTGAAACATTTATGGGCATAAGGCAATATAATAAAATTGAATTAAAGTGAATAAAATATGATGGGTAGTAGAGATTGAAGAATGCATAATATTCCTAGGAGAGAACATGCTAAAGATAAAAGATAGTTTGACAAGAAGGTTGTTAAGGAAAACAATGGTTTTGTATCATTCATGTACCATGATGAATGAAACATCTATAGTAACTTTTGGCATAACAGAGAAAACTATAGATATGGCAAGAAAAACTAGTCCTCACAGATCATGCAACAAATAGAAGAAACTCAACCTTTCATGGTTAGAAGAAATAAAATGAGAAAGTAGTATGAGATTGCTTTTACCGCATAGTGTAAAATATTCTTGAAGAAAAAAGAAAGAAATTGGAAAAGATCTAATTTCTTGCTCTAGAATATTCAAACAAGAATAAAAAATGTTACCCTTTTATCCTTGTTAACGATATCTCTAAAGTTATTATGTGCAATATAAGAAAGATAAAAAACAATTATTCTTTGTAAGAAAAGCAAAATGGAAGCAAGAATATTTTGGTGAAGAAAGAGGAAACAAAGGACGAGTTCCTTCTAGTCCTTCTAAAATGTATTGCTCCTATAAACAATCATCTGATGAAGGTTTGGAAGAAAAAGGTGGATAATATACTTAGAAGGAGTAGATGCAAAATTTATTTTCTTTACAAGGAAGACATTGGCTTCAATTGAAGCCAAAAGAGTCAGATGTAGACAATAGAATAAATTAGACACAAAATTGTATCTAAATGAACGAGTTAGGACTAGTCCCCTTACTGATTACAATAATAAATTTGTTTATATCAAACGTATTGTCATTTCAAGAAAGAAAAAAGTGTCAGCATGGTTCCAAGGGGAGCACACAGAAACACCTTATTGTGTGGGAAGAAGAGGAGTTTTAGTGGAATGATAGGAGGCCAAAGTTTAATTAGGTCCATAGGATCAGTTTACAAGTAGAAGCAACGACGAAGATGCATAGGATAAAAGTGCATTGGCTCAAGGGGGTTTCCATTAGAAGCAGTAGAAGGAAACAATCTTTACTCTCAAGAAGAGGTGATTTCCCAAGAAATTAAAGTTTTACACCTTGGGTGAAATACTTGTATTTCATTTTAATATGCCTACCAATTTTGGGTTCATAAACACAATTTGCACAAGGTTTATGAGTTCCTTAACTGTTAATTGGTATCACTATGTTAGTTGGTATTCATTGGTTTAGGTGGAGTAATATTTTGTATTAATGGAAATTTCTTTTTTAGAAGAAGTTATAAGAATTTTCCTCATGCACTTTCTAATTTGTATCAATTTCTTGGTACACTTGGTGCTTTTTAAGAAGAAATGCATTCTCTGGAGTAGCATGATCTGAGGGACATAAGATTTGATTGTTAGGATGCTCAAGAGGAGTGAGATCAATCACCCAAGTAACAAAAATTGTGGAAGAGTAAGCCAAAATGCATACCTATCCATTGGTATTTGTAGTAGCAGTAGTACCACGTGTGGTTTTGATGGATACATAGATGCATTGGCCAAAGAGAAGGTGTATTTTTGAGGGGAGAATATCATATATGTCCAATTCCTAGGGAGTAACAACTACAAGAAGACACAAGGACATGTTTTACTAATGTGGTGTTTTTTTATTGTGATGTTTATACCTATTGAATGGCATTAGAGAGATTTTGAGGTCTAAAATGGGACTCCTAAGTAACATTATAAAATAATAGTGGAAATAAAAGGAAAAGATTAGATTATATCATCAAATTGTAGAGGGAAAAAAGAAAAAAATACTTTTTCAACTCGTATTTTCAACTTTTATCCCTACAATTTCACTCAAATTTCACACAACGGCACTTTTGGGTAAAAATGTAGGGAGATAAGTTGAAAATATGAGTTGAAAAAGAAATTTCTTTTATTTTTTATTTTTTTAATCCTTTTACTTTTCTACTTGAAAAATGGTGAATCATACCCCATGGTTGGCATCATACTCTTGAATCCTATTGGTTCTTATGAGTTTGACATTGGTTGTACATTTTTGTTTTGAGGCCCATTTTAGACCTAAAAGTTTCTCTAGTGCATACTTCAAATGCCTCATCAAAGAGATATCATCACATGAGAAAAGAAGTATGAAAAGAAGAATGCACACTAGTAGCTCAACATACAAACATTATTTGGAAAGGGGAGAGAAAGTAGTTTGTAACCCTTTTCCACTGATGTCAAAGGGAAGAGAAAGTGATTTGTAGCACTATTGGTGCCTCATGTAGGAAGAGAGCTAAATTACATCCATTCATTGGATGACATTGTGTTTGTTGAATGTAGCATGAGGAGTGGCCATCAATGTGGAGTTATGAGGTGTTCCCATCAATGCCAAAGGGGGATATTATTGGGAAATTTGCATTGTTATGAAGGAAGGTGGCATCAAGTGTGTTGTTATTGATGTTAACTAGGCTATCATTGATGCCAGATTCCTAGCATGTTTCACATTGATGTGGTGTGTTCCTTATTTAGTTTGATTTGGAGACATAGTGTTGATTTGGCGTAGCATTGGATGTGCTCTAACAAAAATTGGTTGAGAGGCTAAGGCACGTGAGATATCCAATACCCAAAAAGGGTTTGGGCAGATTCTAAATAGTTTGAGAGATATTAAATAATTAATATTTTTAATGAAGTCCCTATGTCTAAACTTAGGGAAAATAAAATATTAATGTGAATTAACATAAAAATATGTTAGAATGGTCCAAAATTGATGGAGAAAGACAGATATTATCTTAGCCATTGATTAGAGACTTAATCTCGACTGTTGATTTTTCAATGAGAAAAGTATAAGAGGAGGCTTAAGGGTCACTTGGAGAACACACTGAGTGAGGTTAGCTGAGAAATTGAACCAGTGGTCTGGTGAGAAGTTAGAAGGTAGAAAGTTTGAAGTAGAGAGGCAAGATTAGCCACTGGAGTTTAGCACTGAGGTAGGAGAGGACGACGCGGTGATTTTCAGAAAGACATAGAGGCAGCAAAAGATTGCACAGTCACTAGCTAGGCCTGCATGAGTGACACAAAGAGGCCTAGGGATGATGCAATAAAGTAGGGGTTGATGCATAGGGTTTGAGATCGAGGCAGAGGTTAGCTGGGTTGACAATGGGGTTGGGAGAAGTGTTGGAGAATTATTCCTCTCTTCAGGTAAACCGGTTTGGCACCTTGTTGTACTAAAGGATTACTGAATAATAAAATCCTCCCTTGCTGCACCAGTTTTCCCACATTGGGTTTTCCCGGGGACTGTTGTCCAAAATATCTATGTCAATGTGTTAATTCTTGTGCATATATTTGTTTCTGTATTACAATGTGATATATGAAACAATATTTATTTTAATGTTTATTGAAGTAATTTCATAAATAACTTCTAGTGGAATAAGTAGGAAAAAAAATCAGTTGCTGTAGTGATAGAATTTTCACATGGCATCAGAGCGAGTAATAAGAGGTAGAAAGGGAAAATCACTTATTAGTCGAGACCATGATGCAGAGGCATCCATGTCAGAGGACTCGCACAGATTTTCAAAAGATTGCACAAGAGAAAGAGATTTCGATTTCTCTATGTTGGCTTCTAGGCTGGAAGAAGGAGTGGCATGTATGACTAGTGTTGCATCATCAAAAATGTGGTATATAGATAGTGGAGCTTCATGGCATATGATGGGAATCAGGGAGTGTTTCTCAAAATGTCGAGAAGAGAAGATGGACTTTTAGATCAGCATGGGGAACAAGGCAAAGTGTACTCTAGTAGGGAAGTGTACCATAGTTTTTCAAACAGAATGGGGAGAATGGTTCCATGCTACAAATGTGATGCATGTACCAAGGTTGGGGATGAACTTACCTTTCGTGTTGCAACTATAAGGCTTGGGCTATGGAATCTACTTCATTAAGGAGAAGGTATATCTCAAACACCGAGCTGGAAAAATAAAGTGCATCGAGATCAAAAGTAATCGGTTGTATAGATTGCAACTAGAATCACCAATGGCACTAATATGCAATCATGGAGATAAGGATTTGAACGAACCATGGCACAGAAGAAAGGGTCACTTGCACCATGGAGCTTTGAGAATTCTTAGGAGCACTATAACAGGAGTTATGGATTTGAGTACGGAACAAGATGATGTATGCAGGGGATGTGTTGTAGGAAAATATGCCAAGGTAGCATTTCCTAGGAGTAATCACAGGGCCAAGAGTGTACTAGGATTGATACACTCTGATATCTACAGACCTATGTCTATCAAAGCTCTCAGTGGTTCCGAGTAATTCCTTACCTTCATTGATGACCACTCAAGGAAAACATGGATTTATTTTTTAAAAACAAAGGATGAGGTTTTCTGTTGATTCAAGGAGTTCAAGGCTCTGGTGGAGAATATAACGGGGAACAAAATAAAATTTTTAAACTCAGATAATGGTGGAGAATATGTTGATAAGGACTTCACTTGTCTTTTCCCTAAGGAGTGCATCAGAAGAGAGTGGACAAATCCATATAATCCAGAGCAGAATGGGGTAGCAGAAAGAAAGAACAAGACTATTGTAGAAGTAGCTAGGGCCATGATGTATGATCAGGATATGCCAAAATTCCCATGGGAAGAAGCATCCAACACAATAGTCTATGTTCAAAATAGGATTTCTCATCGAGAAGTGGGCAAGATTACTCCAGAGAAAGTCTTCACAGAGGAGACACCTGAAGTCAATCATTTTAGGATATTTGGAGTCTAACATATTTCCGCATACCTAAAGAAAAGAGGAAGAAGCTGGATCAGACTGCAGAAAAGGGATATTTGGTAGGATATAGCGGGAATGCTAAGGCATAAATAATCTATCTTTCACGGAATAGGAAGGTAGTAGTACGACAAGATGTAAATTTCGTGGAGGATAGGGCTTTGGGAAGCTCTCACGAGATGCCTTCTGAGGAGCATTCAAAAGAGGAGAGCCGTTGGTTAAGCTTCTTCAACCAACATAAGTAAATAATTATTCCTCAGAATAGGAAGATTCTCAGGATGAGGAGGAGTGAATAGAAGCGCCTACTCGTAGAGGAAGAACTAGCAGGGAAGTTTATCAGATTCTGTAAGATGCAAATGACTTCATCAGTGCACCAAGAAACAATAAGAGGGAGTGAAAATAGCCAGATAGATATTAGGCAATAGTGGATCAGGATGGAGAGCTTACTAGTTTCAAGGAGGCAGCTCAACAACAGGTTTGGCTAGATGCGATGGTAGAGGAATACAACTCCAAAATGGTAAACGATGTCTGGGAGGTGGTCCCAAGACCTCAATAGAGATCAATGGTAGATTCAACATGGATCTACAAGATCAAATACACTAGAGATGACAGCGTTGAGAAATATAAGGCTAGGTTTGTGGCTAAGGGGTATGCTCAAAAAGAAGGGATTTACTATGAGGAGGACTTCGCCTCGATATCCAGGTATACATCTATTAGGATTTTGATATCTCTTGTAGCCCATATGGGATGGGAGATCAATGAGATTGATGTCAAAAAGACATTTCTAAATGGGGTAATAGAAGAGGAGATATACATTGAAAGACCAAAGGGCTTTGAAACTCATGATAATAAGTCTTATGTATGCAGATTGAAGGAATCCTTGTATGGGTTGAAACAGGCATCGAGAGCACGGTATGGTCGAATAGATGGCTACTTGTAGAAGATGGGGTTTGTCAAGAGTGGCGTGGATCCGAATCTCTACTATCTCGTTGTAGAGAACGAGTAGCTAATATTAGTATTGTATGTGGATGATCTCTTTCTGACAGGATCATCCATACTCATTGGGGACTGCAAAAAGAATCTAGCCATAGAATTCGATATAAAGGATTTGGGACGAATGCACTACTTCCTAGGCTTGGAAGTTTGATAGCAGAAGGGAGAAATTTTCCTCGGGCAAGGGAGTTATGTGACATAAAACATTAAAATATTCAGGATGGAGGACTGTAGACCTATGGCTACGCCAATGATCACCAACTAGAAGAAGATTGATGAATCCGAAGACAAGGAAGTCGATCCCACCCTATATAGGTAGCTCATAGGGTCCCTGACATATTTTTTCAATACCAAGCCAGACATTTACTACAATATCAACACCCTTAGTTAGTTCATGGTGGAACCGAAGAGGGACCACTACGAAACAACAAAACATGTTCTCAAGTATTTATAGGGAATAGTCGATTATGGAATCTTATACACCAGGAGTAAGGATATCATATTAAGTGGATTTAATGATACAGATTGGGTAGGAAGTTCAGTGGATCAGAAAAGTACCTTTGGGTACTATTTCAATATTAGATCAGAAATGACCTCCTGGTGCAGTCGGAAACAAAAGTTTGTAGCTCTGAGCTCATCTGAGGCAGAATATGTGGTGGCAAGCACAACTTTGTGGTAGGCCATATGGCTTAGAAAACTACTTGTTAAACTACTCATAAGGAATATGGAGGCCACCAGGATCATGTGCGATAATTAGAGTTGCATCAAGCTCTCTGAGAATCCAATGTTTCATAATAGGTCGAAGCATATTGATATACGGTGTCACTTTTTAAGGGACTGTTCCCAATGAGGAGCTATATAGTTGAGCTATGCTCCTATAAGAGAACAGGTGGCAGACATCCTCACCAAGGCCCTTGGAAGGAGAAAGTCTAATTACTTCAAGGAAAAGATGAGGATGGTAAAGAACCTATTTTCGCAGCAGAAATGGGAGTGTTAAAAGCAAGGATGTAGAGGGAGTTGTAGTATAAATGCAGCATTGGGAGAAAGGACCAACAACAACATGGATGTAGAGGGAGTTTTCATACAGATGCAATTGTGGCAGTAGTAGATCCATGGACAACAATACAAGATGCAATAGTGTAAAGGATGTTGGGCAGGGAGGCTTAGCATCTACATAGGTACTAGTGCCAGATGATTAGGGTGATACTAAGTAAGGCGTATTACTAGAGAAGAGCGCTGGATAAGAGAGAGTGTTGATTTGGGGTAGCATCGAATGTGATCTAGACATGAACATTAGTGGAGAGCCTAAGGCACATGAGATCTCCAATACCAAGAGAGGGTTTGGGTAGATTCAAAACGGTTTGGGAGATATTAAAATAATTAATATTTCTAATGAAGTCCTTAAGTCTAAACTTAGGAAAAATAAAATATTAATGTGAATTAATATCAAACTGTGTTAGAATGGTCCAAAAGTCATGGATCAAGATAGATATTATCTTAGCCGTTGATTAGGGACTTAATCTTGATCATTGATTTGTCAATGAGAAAAGTATAAGAGGAGGCTTGAGGGTCACTTGGAGAACACACTAAGGGAGACTAGTTAGTTCAATTTCTAGAGTGGGGTTAGCTGAGAAATTGAACCAGTGGTCCGGTGAGTAGTTAGGAGGAAGCGAGTACAGAGAAGAGAGGAAGGATCAGCCACTGGATATCAACGCTAAGGCAGGAGAGGAAAATGTAGGGCTTTTTAGGCAGACGCAGAGGTAGCAGAAGATTGTGCAGTCACTAGTTGGGCCTGCGTGAGTGACTCAGAGAGGCCCATGGCTAACACAATCAAGCAGGGGCTAACATAAAGGGTTTGAGAACCATGTAGAGGTTAGTCGAGCTGATGTTGGGATTGGGAGATGTGCTCGGGAATTATTCCTATTTGTGGGTAAGCCAATTTAGCACCCTGTTGTACTAAAGAATTGTTGAATAATAAAATCCTTCCTTACTACAACGGTTTTCCCACATTGGGTTTTTCTGGGGACTGTTGTCCAAAATATTTTTGTCAATGTGTTAATTCTTGTGCATATGCTTGTTTCTATATTATGGTGCGATATTTGCAGTAGTATTTATTTTAATGTTTATTGAAGTAATTTCATAAATAAATTATTGTGGAATAAGTAGGAAAAATAAATCAGTTGTCACAGTGATATAATTTTCACAGTTAGCAAGAGTCAAAGGGGTAGATATAGCTTTTGTTTTATTTATTCCTTAGAATATCAGTTCGAATGCCCTTGGAAATGGAAAGGTTGGATAACACTCTGAAATAACTTTCCAATAATATGTTAAAGCTAAACAAAGGCTTGATGGAGTGAAGTATATGTTTGGTAGAAGTATTCAAATAAAAAGGCCAATATACAGGGTTACAGGGCTCAAGGTTTCACTTCTTCCTTCTATTTTGAAAGAAAATTGTTTAGTTCTCTCATAGGAAAATTTCGCAATAAGGTCAGACTTAGGCATACTTGAGCCTAGTCGGAGGTGAGGTTGCATAACAAAATTCCAAATTCGAAATCCATCTTACCCTCGACTCCGACCATGTCTGACCCTCTACTCAGGTGCATCACTTTATTTGTTCCATTCACCAGTATAGAGGTTTGGAATTCAAGTGGTTTTGGTAGGGTTTCGAAGGACTGGCCCCTCCACCCCCAACCTATGTGGGGCCAACTACATGTGGCAAGTGTTAATTAGTTGGTAAGGGTGTTAGGTGCCACCACTTGGAGGTGGCCACATGATTTCAATGTTGTCATCAAGATGAAATAATGATGTCATCTGAGTATTTTGTAATAGGGATCTGCAATAGGTTTTAAAGGCTAAAATTTGATCAATATCTAAATCACTGACTTAGGCTCTTTCTAGTTAGTGTTAGGTTCTAGCCCCAGACGTATAGAATGTTGTAGTGCTATAATTTGAAAGGATAACGAGCTCTCTTTGTAGTGAAAATAAAGTGTCTCTGTTAGTTTATCGTGGCCTTGATGCTTGGCCTTTTTTATTAAAGGGAAAGAGATTAAAAGAGATCAACATAGTTTCATTTTAATAGAGTTACAGGAATTGATAGTTGATGAGAGTGGTGAATTGAAGCCCTAAGGACCACAATTATCAGAAGAATGGTGCCTGACTTAAATAGAATTATCCATATGCAATTATCGCTCATTCCACAATGAAATAAAACAAGAAAAGAACCCTGGGATTAATGGATTTTTGACCATAACTTAGTGACCCATGATTTAGTAAAATTTGAGCTGTGAGAGCCTTAATGAATAAGCATAGAAAGAATTACAGATATTCAAAGAATTAAACAAGAAAAATTTAATTGTGGTACTCCTTCAGTGTGCAGTTTGAATGAGATTTAATTCTCAGGATGGAAAAACACTTCACGTTCCATTCTCTAATTTAATTTAGTTGCAGTGGTTTAGAAACAAGACAATATAGAAATTGGTTAGCCATGTTGAGAGTACACTCAGGCAGTGCAATGCATAGGAGTTCCAACATCATTCTCTATGTAGAAGAAGAAAAAACCACGTATTTCAGTAGTGCATTGTGTGGGGAAATGTAGAAGAGCTTGTATGTGTGTGTTTCTTAGAAAGGTCAAGTGTCACTGAGTTAAATATGGTTGAGAGTTGCTCACTGTGGAGAGAGAATGATGAACGGGATCTATTGATTGTGATGATTATGTGAGGGCCAAAAGGATAAAATAGAGTGTTTTTGTAGAATGGGAAAAGTGATAAGAAGGTTGAGGGTATGTTCTTGACAAGTATAGACAACGAATAATTGGCAATGAGTAGAGAATAAAATGAAGAAAAGTTAGTGCCAATTGAATGGGCTAAGGATTAAATAACGCATAGCTAAAATTGGGAAGAATGGGCTTCATTATAGATAGTAACGATTTCCTAATTGAGTGTGGGTTAGAGCCTACAAAATAAGGAGTTGAAGCGTCCATATTAGTGGACATTTTAAGAGATCTTGACGATTTGTGATTCCTACAAGTTGGTGCTTGTGTTAAATGTATGAATCTACAAGTTGGTTCTTGCAACAAATCCAACAAGTTAGTGCTTTAGTTGCTTCTTCTGGTAAGTTGATCAGGTTTCTATAGAAGAAAGGATTTGATGATTGCTACTAGTGGGTTCCAACAAATAAGTTAAGGGAGTTTGTTTTATAAATTTAGTGTGTCCCAAATTGCTACATTAATTGTCAATTTGGGATTTGTAAGTCGACGAAGTGTGGCGCACTATATGTGCAAGATAACCTATTTCTTACTTTTGTCGTTTTTTATTTTTATGTTGTTTTTGTGGGTTTTATCTTTGTTTATGGAATTTCTATTCCTAAATTTCTAGAAGGAAAGTATGGTTATAAAATCTAAGGCGATTATGTCCTTTATAAGGATTCCCGAAACTTAACACTTCAGAAGGTCTTAGAACATACTAGTGAAAAATAACACTTGAATCAAGAACGAAAATATGCTACTAATTAAAAAAAGTAATTAATGAACTACTGATTATGAAACTATCATCTCTGCTACTATCTAAATATAGAAAATCGATTTAAGCTACTGCACTCAAGGAAATCAAAGATTGCAAAGAAAGTAAAAATAAAATCAAATTACATCATGCATATTTCGATCCCTTGCCAGTTAGTCTAGCTATGGCTTTTAGAGGTAACTGTTAATGAAATGAGCAACCCAATTATCTAATTGCAGAAAAGTAAACTAAAATCAAATCACAACATTCATATTTCAATCCCTCACTAGTTAGTATTGCTATGGATTTTGGAGGTAACTGTCAATAAAATGAGCAATCCAATTTTCTAATTGCAGAAAAGTAAACTAAAATAAAATCACAACATTCATATTTCAATCCCTCGCCAGTTAGTCTCGCTATGGCTTTTGGAGGTAACTATCAATGAAATGAGCAATTTGAATTCTAAATAACCTAACAAAGCAAATGAACAAAACTGAACTAAACAAAACAGAACTGGAATTAAAGAAACTAAGAAAAGCAAAGTCAGTAGAGAATTAATCCCATGTTATTAGTCATTGTGAAAATTATATGAAGATTCATGGGCTGCCTACTCTATCCTGAAACATGCACACACTGATCAACGTTATACAAAGCTTGTAAAATCATGAACACCAGTGAAATGTTAGAAATATATACACAAATGAATAACTATAAAACATATGTAGTGAGAATAAAGATACGATGCACAAAGAGTATACAGCAACAAGGGAAACGAAACCTCAGTTTGCAGGGGCCCTCTGCATCACCTCGGCCAACAGGCTATTAATCCAAAATCATGTTTACGCAAGCATGTAGAACAGAGTCTTCTTATATATATCTCAAAACAAAGTTACAACAATAAACTAATGTCACGACACAGTGAGTTCTTAACAGCAAAAATTACATTCCAAAGGCTAGCTACTATGCATATAAGAACGCGTTATTTATAACAAAGGTCTCATAAATGTTTTTCTGTAAAACTACGTGAACAGAGGACACGTGAAAATCAACGTCCATGGATTTAGCATCATGGTCGCCGAGATTAGGAAATCTATTGAAAGCGGCTATTGGATCCACATCGTGGTCAGCCTACAGGTGTCAGCGTGCCTCCAGAGATCTAGAAACAACCACGAATGTCTTCACGTGCTTGAAAAAGGAGTCTTGTTGCCATAGGACTCTCCTGTTTGACCATCGCTTGACCATCGTTGACCACGACCTTCTTCAATAAATCCAGCTAGACCAATGGGACCTGACCCATGTCCGGGTCATTTCCAACTTGCCCATGTGGCTTGCTTTGCCTCGTGACACCTACAACCTATAGTTTAACAAAAACGGCTGCGGAAAGTTGGAGCTGTTAGCTTCCTGCTGCAGCAGGTTATTCATTTTTCATGATTGGCATTTCACAGGCCAAATATGTCATACTTTGCTTGCTGCAATGCTCCATATTTGCTTAGTAGTCTCCAAGTGAAGAAGGCTACTTCAAGTTCATCCAATTTCCTTCCAAATTTTGTAAAGTTATCCCGACATCGCTATTTTTTAGTTAAAGGGAGGTCCAAACAGTTTAATTTTGGTCTCCCTAAGTTTAAATTTCATGTTTTAGAATATAGAGATTGTAAATCTGTCCAAACAGTTTAATCTTGGCAGATTCTTAGATAGATAGAGAAGCAGAGGAGCCCAACAGCTTAATCTGGGCCCTGGATAAAATAAGGGTAGTATGTAGATAGGAAAGCATCAAAAGAAAAATGAATGATGGGTTTGCAAGTCTAAGTACACCTCCAAACAGAAAAAGAAAAAATGCTAGGTAAGCAGGCTGGGTAGGTAGTTCTGAGGTTGTTGAATCCTAAATTGCTGACCAGTTCCAGGTTTTCAGGTGTCATATCATTCAGGACACAATCAGCAAGAAATTGTATGCAAGAAGTTCGAAAGAGGTATAACTGACTTCCCTTCTCTGTTTTCCCCAATCATTAACTAACTTCCCCACAAGAGGTCAAGAGCTGCTTGACACCTCTTAAGTTCCATCATCTTCATAACACTGGCTTGAGTAAAGATCTGCTTTACTCAAAGTTGTTCAATATTTTCTCTTAATTATGGTCTTACCCCCTTGTAACAGCCTAAGCTCTCCTGAACTTAGCGCTTTCTTACCATCTCCATATTAACCACTAACATTATTATTTAGCTCCCTATTCTTCCCATCCCCTTATTAATATTAAGTAAAATTACCCTACGTAATATCCCTCCCCCTGGTTGAAAAATAACCATAAGTACTCCTGGGAATTGCTCAGTTTATCTGAAACTTAGCAAGAATCCTTGACCTCCAAAACCACCTCCCAGATACAATGGACTCCTTCCAAATTATAAAATCCCTCGAAGGTAATCAGACCCCTTCCGAAACCTCAAATGCACTTCACATCCACTTACTCTTTCCTCCCAAAACTTACATCCTACAGAACCTTAAAGCCAGATCGCATCGCAACATCGCACTTTCCTCTCCATGTAGGTTATCACCCATCTGTCACCTCCCGACGTGATACTGTGATATCGACGGTCGACGGTCGCAAGCGCCGAGTGTCCAACTCAAGCGCCCTTCGTTCCCCACCGATGCGATATTGCGATCGCATCGGAGTTTCTTCATCGCGATACCTCAAGTACAGAACCTCATCACGTCATTCTATACCAGGGACCCACCACAACTGACGTCATCCACCGTACAGTCGACGTCATGCTGACGTCAGCAACCAGAAAGTGGAAACTTCGCGCAGGAAGAAAAATCGCACTTCGGAGCTCCAGAGCAAGAAACAGAGGTAGTTTTCAATGTGTGATTAGCGCGAAGTGCTAATCGCACATCGCTAATCGCGCATCGCTATGGGAAATAAGCCATTTCCAGGAATCTTCAGGGAATCTTCTGATTTCTTAGCCCATTGTGCACCGAAAAAGCCCGAAAATCGCCCGATCATGCCAAAAGGATCCGGTTTAAAGACAACAGCAGATCAATCACAGAGTTTAAAGTGTATCAGATCAAATCATCAGGCATCAAGCGTGTCAAAGAGTATCAGTCGAAGGCGGAAACCATCAATGTAGCGGCAAAGAGTATAAGCGAATATCTTGAGCAGCGGCCCGAAGCAAGAGAAAATTTAATATCTTCGAGCAGATTCATAGAAAGAGGGCGAAACTACTGAAGCTCTCAAATCATAATTATTGCACATTTAATTCACACTAGAGCTGAACTGCAGTTCCCGAAGCACAATCATTCCAGCAGCACCGCATCAGGCCTCCAAGGGCCACCTCATCACCTGTTCCGATCCAACTGCCCCCAGTGCAGCCAAAAACAGGTTTACTTGCATTTAATTCCAGCAACACTTAGATTTTTGAAGAGTTCTCTAAGCAGACCTGTCGAGGTCACTTGTAATGATGTCTTTCCGATATTTTGCTTATAAATACCACCCTGAGAAATGTTGTGAGGGGTTGATTGGTTGGTAGTAGTTGTTGGTCAATCTTCTTTCCGGCATTTTCTCTGAGCAGACACTCGCACTGTAACTGTTATAAATTTCCATAATCAAAGATTGCTGAAAGCATGGATTGCGAAACTACTTGATGTTTTCTCTTGGCCAAGGAATGATCACGGAATTCCTGTGCTTCTACATGATCCAATATGTGTTCCTCTCCTCTGTTTAATTTTATATTTTTTGCCACCGTACCGCCTTCTAAATTGCAGGAAAAAATAATAGCTTAAGATTTGTTTCATTACACCTTAAGTTCAATTTCTGCATTTCTCAATGTTTTCTTCATAAATAGTTATGAGCATGTATTCTTAAATGATCTTGTTTACGTTGTTTCTTTCACATATGAGTGCATGTTTAGGAATTCTTAATTGCTCCTAGATCACATTCATCCATTTCTCCTCTTTGTCAGCATGATGAAATGATTATCCTTTGCCTTTCATCCCTGATGTCCATTCCGTACTTTCAGCAGACAGAAAATTGTATCCTGTGTGGCTATCCCGCTCTGTATCCCCTTGTGACCAAGAAAATGCTCGCAAGCCTCAATCTGTGACTCCATGCCGAATGGTTCGAAACTTATAACTCCTTACCTTGCCTCTTTGTTCGAGAATCCTACCTTCTTTCCAATCACAGTCAACTTTCCCTTGAAGTCAGAAAGCTAGCCTAAAATCATCAACTAAGGTTGAATCGAAAGGAGAGAGCCCTCTCCCATTGCAGGTGGGCTAGAACCTGCAATCAGAAGATTGGTTTGTGGTTACCTCGGCCGTATCCCTATTAGGAGCCTAGGGACAACCTGAGTGATAACATAATGGCGACTCCGCTGGGGATCTCCTCAGATAAATGAATGAAACCAGTCTTCAGCCCTACAAAGGAAGAAACTGACTTGTAAGAGCCTCGGTCGACCTATACCTGTGTACTCCATTGGGGATTCAAGCGCTTTGTTCATCTTTAAACCCCACTGGAGAAAGTGCTCCTGTTCTTCAAAGTTCGTCACGCTTAGTTCTGATCTTTTATGGTGGACAGAGATCAGGCACTTCAGAGTCTAGGCATCCACCTGGCGACTCCACTTCAATTTCAATCAAAGGCTCCACTGAGGAATGAACCAAATGTTACAGCCAAGTGCTCCATGTATTAACAATAAGAGAGAATGACCGAATCCTGGGAGGAACTTCCATTTGATGAAGTTTTAGATGAATGCAGAAAAAGTTTATCAGAGTTTGAGCTTAATGAAGAATCTTTCAAAGCAGTATTGTCAAAAATACCAGGCGGCCGGAATAAACTTTTCCTTGAGTTGGTTGTTGAAAAATATGAGAATGAAATTGAACTCCTGGGAGCTCAGAGACAGTCTTATAATTTCCGCGACCCTCAAGAGTTTTACCAAAATCTTCCTCCCCCAGTTCACAAGGAAATAGTGCTATCTCCTGAATTACAGTTTGAGTATGATCTAGGTTCCGATGGAAAGATAGAAGGATCAGCTGCTAGGCTCATTACCAAAGATGCAACTACTTCGTCTAACCCAAGAAACCCGGAATCATGCCGAAGTATCCCTTCCCAT
This sequence comes from Pinus taeda, assembly GCA_000404065.3. Classification (NCBI taxonomy): domain Eukaryota; kingdom Viridiplantae; phylum Streptophyta; class Pinopsida; order Pinales; family Pinaceae; genus Pinus; species Pinus taeda. Next base: position 183,523 of record APFE030323521.1, read on the forward strand.
ATTCAGGAGGAAACACTGTTGCCTGAGGACTTGCAGATTATGTATGATTGGATTTTCAAGGCAAAGACAGAAGGACTAGCTGCTAGGATCATTACCAAAGATGCAGCCACTCCATCTGGCCAAGAAGACCCTCAATCATGCCGAAGTCTCCCATCCCCAAATCAGGAGGATATGCTACTACCTGCTGATTTACAGCCTCTACATGATTCTATTGACAAGACAGAGACAGAACGGTCGACTGCCAGGCTTACCACCGAGGACGCAGCCGCTCCGTCTGACCAAGAAGAATCAGAAGAAGTTCTCTCACATGATAAGTTTATTGATCCCATTGCAGACTACATGGAACTTCTGCTTAAACCAATTTCGTTAGCGTGCTTTCTCAGTGAAGACAACATACTTCAACAGAAACCGGTAGATGCCACAATTTTGATTATGAGGGCATGTACCTGAATTATGCTTTCACGTTCCGAAAATATCAGTCAACAAGTTCATTTTGTTTCTCAGTTGCTTAAATGGCTGCACTGGTTGTTTGATTTCACCTAACAGCAAATTAAGTGTTGGTTAGGGTAGGTACGTAGAAGGAATAAAGCAGCCGAAGAAAACAAATTTTGCAGAAGACAACAAGAAACTAAAGACCAAGGCGTTCTAACCTGTTGTTCTTGACTTCTCACAAGGAGAAGCCATCCCCGAGTGGAGCCAATGTTAGCTTCATGCTGCAGCAGGTTATTCATTTTTCATGATTGGCATTTCACAGGTCAAATATGTCGTACTTTTCTTGCTGCAATGCTCCATATTTGCTTAGTAGTCTCCAAGTGAAGAAGGCTACTTCAAGTTCATCTAATTGCCTTCCAAATTTTGTAAAGTTATCCCGGCATCGCCATTTTTTAGTTAAAGGGAGGTACAAATAGTTTAATCTTGGTCTCCCTAGGTTTAAATTTCCTGTTTTAGAATATAGAGATTGTAAATCTGTCCAAACAGTTTAATCTTGGCAAATTCTTAGATAGGTAGAGAAGCAGAGGAGCCCAATAGCTTAATCTGGGCCCTGGAAGAAATAAGGGTAGTATGTAGATAGGAAAGCATCAAAAGAAAAATGAATGATGGGTTTGCAAGTCTAAGTGCACCTCCAAACAAAAGAAGAAAAAATGCTAGGTAAGCAGGCTGGGTAGGTAGTTCTGAGGTTGTTGAATCCTAAATTACTGACCAGTTCCAGGTTTTCAGGTGTCATATCATTCAGGACACAATCAACAAGAAATTGTATGCAACAAGTTCAAAAGAGGTATAACTGACTTCCCTTCTCTATTTTCCCCAATCATTAACTAACTTCGCCACAAGAGGTCAAGAGCTCCTTGACACCTCTTAAGTTCCATCATCTTCATAACACTGGCTTGAGTAAAGATCTGCTTTACTCAAAGTTGTTCCATATTTTCTCTTAAGTATGGTCCTACCCCCTTGTAACAGCCTAAGCTCTCCTGAACTTAGCGCTTTCTTACCATCTCCATATTAACCACTAACATTATTATTTAGCTCCCTATTCTTCCCATCCCCTTATTAATATTAAGTAAAATTCCCCTACGTAATATCCCTCCCCCTGGTTGAAAAATAACCATAAGTAATCCTGGTAATTGCTTAGTTTATCTGAAACTTAGCAAGAATCCTTGACCTCCAAAACCACCTCCCAGATACAATGAACTCCTTCCAAAGTATAAAATCCCTCTGAGGTAATCGGACACCTTCCGAAACCTCAAATGCACTTCACATCCACTTACTCTTTCCTCCCAAAACTTACACCCTACAGAACCTTAAATCCAGATTGCATCGCAACATCGCACTTTCCTCTCCATGCAGGTTATCACCCATTTGTCACCTCCCGACGCGATATTGCGATATCGGCGGTCGGCGGTCGCAAGTGCCGAGTGTCCAACTCAAGCGCCCTCTGTTCCCCACCGATGCGATATTGCGATTGCATCCGAGTTTCTTCATCCCGTTACCTCCAGTATCAGCACCTCATCACGTCATTCTATACCAGGGACCCACCACAGCTGACGTCATCCACCGTACAGCCGACGTCATGCTCACGTCAGTAGCCAGAAAGCCGAAACTTCACGCAGGAAGAAAAATCGCACTTCGGAGCTCCAGAACAAGAAACAGAGGTAGTTTTCGATGCGCGATTAGCATGAAGTGCTAATCACGCATCGCTATGGGAAATAGGCCATTTCGAGGAATCTTCAGGGAATCTTTAGATTTCTTAGCCCATTGCGCGCTGAAAAAGCCCGAAAATCGCCTGATCGTGCCAAAAGGATCCGGTTTAAAGACAGCAGCAGATCAATCACAGAGTTTAAAGTGTATTAGATCAAATCATCAGGCATCAAGCATGTCAAAGAGTATCAGTCGACGGCGGAAACGATCAATGTAGTGGCAAAGAGTATCAGCGAATATCTTGAGCAGCGGCCCGAAGCAGGAGAAAATTTAATATCTTCGAGCAGATTCATAGAAAGAGGGCGAAAGTACTGAAGCTCTCAAATCCAATTATTGCACATTTAATTCACACCAGTGCCGAACTGCAGTTCTCGAAGCACAATCATTCCAGCAGCACCGCATCTGGCCCCCAAGGACCACCTCGTCACCTGTTCCGATCCAGCTTCCCCCAGCACAGCCAAAAAAAGATTTACTTGCATTTAATTCCAGCAACACTTAGATTTTTGAAGAGATCTCTAAGAAGACCTGTCGAGGTCACTTGTAATGATGTCTTTCCGATATTTTGCTTATAAATACCACCCTGAGCAATGTTGTGAGGGGTTGGTTGGTTGGTAGTAGTTGTTGGTCAGTCTTCTTTCCAGCATTTTCTCTGAGCAGAGACTCGCACTGTAACTGTTATAAATTTCCATAATCAAAGATTGATGAAAGCATGGATTGCAAAACTACTTGATGTTTTCTCTTGGCCAAGGAATGATCACAGAATTCTTGTGCTTGTACATGATCCAATAGGTGTTCCTCTCCTTTGTTTAATTTTATATTTTTTGCCACCGTACCGCCTTCTAAATTGTAGGAAAAAAGAATAGCTTAAGATTTGTTTCATTACACGTAAAGTTCAATTTCTGCATTTCTCAATGTTTTCTTCAGAAATAGTTATGAGCATGTATTCTTAAATGATCTTGTTTACGCTGTTTCTTTCACATATGAGTGCATGTTTAGGAATTCTTAATTGCTCCTAGATCACATTCATCCATTTCTCCTCTTTGTTAGCATGATGAAATGATTCTCCTTTGCCTTTCATCCCTAATGTCCATTCCGTACTTTCAGCAGACAGAAAATTGTATCCTGTGTGGCTATCCCGCTTCGTATCCCCTTGTGACCAAGAAAATGCTCGCAAGCCTCAATATGTGACTCCATGCCCAATGGTTCGAAACTTATAACTCCTTACCTTGCCTCTTTGTTCGAGAATCTTACCTTCTTTCCAATCATAGTCAACATTCCCTTGAAGTTAGAAAGCTAGCCTAAAATCATCAACTAAGGTTGAATCGAAAGGAGAGAGGCCTCTCCGATTGCAGGTGGGCTAGAACCTGCAATCAGAAGATTGGTTTGTGGTTACCTCGGCCGTATCCCTATTAGGAGCCTAGGGACAACCTGAGTGATAACAGAACCAGCTGCGGAAAGTGACAAGATTCCGCAGCTCATAAGCAAAAATCTAGTTCAAACATCAAACACAAGGTCATAGTTAAAAAACCACTTTAAATACTCTTTTATGCCTAACATGCAATGATGTTGATAGCTTAGGAGGTCCAGGTGAATGGAAAGAAGTTAGAAAAATGTGTAGGAAAGATGCAAGTTCGGGGCTCAACATACCCCCACTGTGAAGGTTCTGCATGTCCCCATGCAACCAAAATTTTTACTATCCCCCCTTCAAATCATATGCTATAAGACTTTTGCCAGTACATCCAGCCCTCTTCTTCTCTTTCTTGGTGCTGCTAACATCCTGGGCTTCCTCATCAAGCATCCGAATTTGAGATTGATGAGTGCTCCACTTATCTTCCAATACTTTTTCTTCAATTTTCTGTTCTTTTTCTACCATAGCCCAAGATGTAGCATGGTATTGTCATGAATGATCTTGTCCAGTATGCTTTGTTCCTTTATGCTTCATTTTCATGTTTAATGTGTCTATTTAGGACCTCTAACTCAAAAATTCCCTGTTTCAATGATTGGATTTGAGTGTCCTGTGATGCATGAGGCCGGATGGATGAAGTGCTTGGACCTGTGGTCGTCCTTTCCAAGGATTCTATATAATCATAACTCTCTTGCTGATTTGGGTGTATCTTGGGTGAATTTTTCCTTGGGCTGACCCCAAACTCCTATTGAGGAGGACTGATTTGAAAGTCTGGTCGAGAAGGACTTATGTCAACATCTGGAGGACTGGTTTCAATATTTGGAGGAGAATGAGGTGGGTTATGGCAACTAGAGGTTGTTCCAGTGTTCCCCCTCCTAAGTCAATAAAATTGGGTCCTTTTGTTTGTGCCTTTCTCCACTTTCCTCTAAGCTTGATGCTTCTCCTTAAATGTTGTGGGCTAGTGCCCTCTTCCTCCATACTCTATTTTTCTTTTTCTTTCTTCCTCGCTGCAGTTGATTGTCCTTGAAGATGAGTTAGCCTTTCAGATAGTATTTGGTGGTCCTCTTCTAAGGAAGGTTCTAGTGAATGGTAGACATCCTCTATGTTTCTTTTCCCTTTCAATTTTCTTTGCTTTTTATCCTTGGTCCCTTCCTCCCTTTTTTTAGGAAGCTTATCTTCTTGATTAATTTCTTTAGGAGTGTCTTGAATTCTCACATTAGTTTCCTTTTCCTACTCTTTCTTGCTATACTACCATTGAAGGCCCCGAAAATTGGCTCTACAATAAGGGGGATACCCGCCCGGTCTGGACCTTGGTTGGCAGCTCCTTATCCGTTTGGTATAGCGGGTCCGACTGGGGATATGGGACTAGTTTCCCAATTCAGTGTGTGTGTGTGTGAGAAAGATGGGTATTTCTGTTTTGAATGGAATACTTCTATCCTAATTCTAATCTAATGGTATGCTATTATATTCTAATAAACAGAAAAACATCAAAATTTATGCTAACCCGGGGTGTGATCTTTCTTCTATGCGATCTAAAGAGATTTCAAACAATAACTGGTAATAAAGATCATTCAACTATTACAATAAAATAATTCAATAAATATGAACTACTTCGTGTAAGAAGTTATACGAAACAGTTGTGAAAAACTTATCGCATAAATGAGCTATTCATACACTAAGAATAAATAAATAGTTATCATCGTACAAAAGTGCCAAATGATAACTCAGGCATCCATGCTGTAATATATAAACAACTGAAAATTGAATATCACTTTAATGCATAAGCATAAATGGTTAAGAGATAAAAGTACCATTTATAACTAGTCCTACTGATGAGCCTCAAGCGACAATTGATTTATCTCTCCTTGATTTAACATCCACTAAGAGTACAAAAGTGCAACATCAGTAGCAGATATCAAATGAAAATATCAAATAAACCATGTTCCATTCATTCATCAAAACCTCCTCTGAGGGTGCAAAAGTGCATGTTCCGAGGACAAGTTTTTGATAAATTTTTGGACCCTTCTCTAAATGCATGAGAAGGGTTTAAATACTACTAACTAAATAACTTATTTACAAAAATTCAGGATTCGGTTTAAATGACCATCATTTTTCTAAGTAAAACTATTTCTAAAATTAAATCTAATATCTAACTGTTTCTAAATTTGCTCCTTAATGTCGCAAGCATTCATTATTTTCTTGAGTAGAGTCGGCTGACTGTCTTCCGTCTTTGGTTGAGGTAAGAAAATAGAATCGGAAAGAGCTGGCACTATCTTCTTAGCAAAATCGATGATATACCTGAGAGTCATCCAATGACTATGTGACTTTACCATGTATGCCTGGTAATAATCCCATTTCAACTTGGTTAACTCTTGGATTGCTTCTACTTTTTCTTTAGCTTTTTGTTTCAAGTTTGTTTCTATCACTGCTTTCTTGCAATTTTTGGGGCTTGCAGGTGACTAAGTAATTAGAAGCCTTCCTTTTCGAGCAAGTTTTCTTGGCGATGCGTGATTAGCACTAAGTGCTAATCGCGCATCGAAAACTGCCTCTGTTTCTTGATCCCGGCTTCCCTGATGCGTTTTCCGCCTCTTGTGCCTTTTTCTGTTATCGGGTGTAAAGCTCAAAATTTGTAAAAATAGTGATTCCGTGAGCTCTTGACCCTGAGCATTAAAGTGTCTATTTCTGGTATCAGCATCATTCAGTACCCATTCAACCATGGCTGTATATGAGAAATCTGTGATAGATGCCTCAGAAGAGTTCTGTGGCTCTTTCTCTCCCTTAAGTGGATTAGGTGTGTCTTCTGAAATGGACATTGGAGTACTGCCTTTCTTCCTCATAGTTTCCTGCATACTGCCTTGTATAACGCTTTGTCCTTTGTTCCTGCAGTTTACAATTGAGGTGGAAGTAATGATAAAAATAATGGCAAGAAAACTTTAAATGCCGAAGATATGCAAAACAAGCCACCTTAAGTGAACTAGTTCTTCGAAAAACACAACACCATACTTCATTAACAACTAGAAAAAACTCATTAATTTGCATTAAAGTGCATGACCAGTTCTTGGACTAAAAAAATTTTCTCGAATAATGAGCCAGAACCAACTGCGATGGAGAGGTCTTGCGATTTTGCTTTGCGATATCGCAGATCACTGTATCGCATTATCGCAATTTCATCGTGCTGTTCTATCGAAAGATTGCATGCTCATAATATCATAGTATCACTTAATCGCAAAATCGCAGATCGCTTAATTGCAAAATCGTTATGTGTAATTTATGTGATTTTTGCGATGTGCGATATGTGATATCGCATATCGGTGATTTTAAGGATTTTCAATGTGGGTGCCTCTTAATGCATGCGATGCGATGGAGTTTCGCGTCGCAATCTCGTGTTTTTTATCATTTTGGCTCATTAGAACGTACCCTATCGTTCTTTGCGCGATGTGATATCTCTTAAGGATTAAATTTACTTTCTTCATTATGAAACTTAGGTTTTTTTAGATTCTTCAATGGTGTGGTTGCATCTTTCAGATTCATCGCATCTGTTGTTTTAGTGCATCGACGTTTCGAACCAGCCACTGTGGTTCATCATCCACATTGGCTGGTTCGAAACGTCGATGCACTAAAACAACAGATGCGATGAATCTGGAAGATGCAACCACACAGAATGCAAATCACAGAAGTCTCAAATCCATATTCTTCAATGGTATTTTCGTAAGTCCATGATGTTGCAAGTTTCATCTAAAAGGAAATATAACACTAATTGATTTTTTTCCAATTTTTTACTAAGGGTCCCCACTTATTTAGTATTAGCAATAACACTTCATAAGGAAGGGGGTTTTTGGTGGCCACAACAATTGGCGATTCAGTTGGAAGAACTAGTTATCTATGTGTTTCTATTGAATTTTTTCAACTTCCAAAACAGAAATTTTTTTAGAAAATTAAACTTTATTATAGAAAGATAAAGTACGTTATGTTCTAACCTGTCAATGACATTTTGTTTCAGCTATTTTCAACTTTGATTATTTGCTCCCCAAGTTAGTCCTTGTATCTACATAAGTTATTACTTAGTCTATAAAGATAAAACAAAGTCTTCTCTATAAACCAGTTTTAAATATGCTCATTTGTCGTAGGTAGAGCCTCTGCTGCCAACATGCATTTATAGCCTCGACAGGATTACCTGTTACCCAACAATGATCCTATATCCTACTTAAAGAAACCTACAATTCTCAAAGAAGAATCCACATCCACACTTATTGCTTTGATTTTCTTTTTATTCTTAAAGAACAATGTCTTGGTTTGATGGCCAATTTATGACATAGTCGTTCACTTGATTTATAACTTTGTTGAACAAGCTGGCTCGTGATGAGACCCCTTGCCTCTTGATTGTAACAATCTTGAGTCATTGCCCTGTTGTGGTATGCAGTATTTGGCAAAGTTAGCAAGTTTATAATACCTGTGATTACGATAACCTGGGTCGTGATGAGACCTCTCATTCTTCAAGATGAAGTGTATCCTTGGATTGTTCCTCTGAAAGTTGTGATTTCCTTAGCAGGGAGGAAGTCATTGTTTCCTTTAGATAGCTCTAGACGACAATGATAGAGTTTTTGGAAGTAGCTGTTCTACATAGAATCTTTATTTTGTTATTGATACCTTTCATTGTACTGACATAAAACAATTTCTTCACTAAATGATGCAGGTGCATCTCACCCTTTTCTTAATTAAAGAAAAATCCAAGTGGAGCGATGAAGACGTGGACCAGCGAAGCTGAATCAAAGGAGAAAAATAGGAAAATCTACTTTAAAATAGAGTTAAAGCCGATTTAAAGCAGTTAAAGAAAAAAATTTATCAACAGCGCGGAAATATCCCTTATTACACAGCTAACCTGCCTATCATTTCCCACAAGTCTGTGCTCTCCAATTCTCTATCCAAGACACTCTTACATTGATTTCACAATCATTAGAGCTGTATATATATATGATTAAAACAACAATTACTTACAATATTGGCCAGATAATCAGGATCGATGGCCCTTTACAACTGCCCGAAGGCTCCCAACCAGAAACCTTTCACACTATCTCACTCTCTCTCTTCTATCTCTGATGATCTAAGAGCTTGCTGCCACTTTTATTTATAATAATAATGGAAACATAGATCAGACCTTATCTCTTAGAAAAAGTACGATTTTTCCCTTTTTACACTATGATATAAAGCTGGAAGCTTTATTCCCTATCTTTATCCTAATTTTGATTGGAAAAAACATAGAAATTCTATCCTCATTCTTTTTCTAACTATTCACTCATATTCTTTTTCTAAATAAAAGAATATTTACAACAAAATATTTAAAATTATCACACCCCTTCTTTATTCTATATTTACAAATGAAAACGGGCTTGATGCTCCTGCATCATTCACCCAACCTTAAAATTAATCATGATCTTCTGCTCATGTCCCTGGATCCCATACTTTGTGCTGCAAGTTTCCATTCGCCGTTGCTTTTGTCTGTTCTTCTTCTCCAAGTCTCCACACTTTATGCTGCTTCGCTCCACTAGCTGCACTTTCACAATCTTCTGCCGTCTTTCTTTTACTGTTGCCTCTGCTGCTTCTCTTCCTTGCTGACGTCTTCCTTTGAGACCCTAATGAGCTCAATTTCTTTGTCTAAGAAGTCCTCAGACAGCTGATTTCTTACTTCTATGCTTGTTTCTGTTCTGACTGCCACCCGATCATCCATGGCCTCTTTTCCTCTGGAACAAAAAACTTCTTCTCTCTTCAATTGAGTCAACTGTTCTGTACCAATACCTGCATTCACAAAGCACTTGTTAGAATAAAAATCATAAGGCATCAGTGCCTTATTTTCCTCTGCCAGCATTTCAGTATACTGATCCCAATCATTCTTGAGATTATCACTCAATCTGTCCTCAGCATCATCTTCTCCGAGAATGCATGTGTATTCTGGTTCATAAAAATGAACCTCTTTATCTTCATTCATCTCTGCCTTTATATTCTGAATATTTATCCTCTGTACTTCTAGTCTCTTCTCTAGAACATTTAACTCATGCCATAAACCTGTCATCTCCTTTGAGAAGATTTCTGTGCAATCTTCAATACTTTCACAATCCAAGCTTCCTGTGGTTACCATCTCATCACCTGCATTCATACATAAAATCTCAGTTTGCACAAAATGTTCAACAGTATCAACTGTTACTTCCTTTGCACCTGAAAACATACACAATTCATCAGTTTTTAAACTACAAGTCTTTTTAGTCCTGACTTCTTCCTTCAACACTTTCCTTTTAATATATCTGCATGTGGGATTTTCAACCTCCAACTCTGGCGCAAGAACTCTAAGTCCCTTTTTCAACAAGGCAATCAGAATTTGCCTCAACCTCCTCTACAATTGTGGCCAAATCACTCTCTTTCCCTTCAGTGGGAAGAGCCATTTTCCTTTCTGCTTTTCCTGCTCCTGCAGCCGTTCTTCCAGTACCTGTAACTGTGCCTTTATTTCTGCAATCTCTCTTTCTCAGACTCCACCAGTCACCTCATCTCTGTGGCATTTCTCTGAACCTCTTCTCTCTCCTTTATGACTTTTAGTAGCCTTCTCCATCGCCATAAGTTCTTCAGCTATGCGTTGCATGAAGCCTCTGCCACAACAAGCTCTCTTGCTGCCATTTACATCACCAATCCTTTCCTTCGGATCTGGTCTTTTGGTAATCATTGGTTCTCTGCTCGAACCTTTTTAGAATCCTCCACTGCTCCTGTAGGCTTCCCTCATCTGCAACTTTATTCAACCTCTATTGAATCTTCAGGTTCTGCCACATTCACTTCACTTCTCCTTCTTCCCGCTGAGAATTCTTCACTCTTCCTGTAAATAAAAATTCATCAGTCTAAAAATCATCACATGCAATTAACAAAAACACTTGAACCTTCAAAAAGAGCTGCTCCGGCTCTGATACCAAAATGATGGGATGAGATTTTGGGGTTTAACCAAAATCCCAATTCCCAATAATTCGAAAAGATGAAACCACTTCTAATTGCTCCTCTCCAGAAAGCGATCTATCTTGCGCTGCACGATGGCTAAACAATCACATAAACAAAAGCATGATATAAACCAAATGCCAAAGTACCTTTTCGCGGTATCACTGTACGCAATAGCTGGGATTTTATAATTCCACTTGGCCAGAACTCAAGATAAAATTTAGGACTTCTCAAAATAACAAAGCCGAAGTAGAAGAGATTCTGGCTCCCTTGCGTTTACTGTCAGCGCGTACAGCAATCACAATTAAACGATATTAACTTATTTATAAAACACATAAGCATATAAATTAACATAGAACATGAACACACTTTATTATATATTTACAGAACAATTACAAAATTAAGGCATTTCAACCTTAAAAACGAGCTCACGCTCGGCTACATCTACCTCACTCACAAATTTCCTCACAAAATAAGATATCTATTACACTCCTATTGCATTACATTTATATAAGAAGTCTTAGGACGGACCAATCTTATCCTCTCCTGATTTTTCTCCACAAAAACTCTCCAAAAAGCGTGCATGGCTGTTAACAATAGGAAGTCTATCGAGACTTATCCATTCTTTCTTTAATTTTTATTTAACTGCTTTAAATTGGCTTTAACTCTATTTTAAAGTAGATTTTCCTATTTTTCTCCTTCGATTCAGCTTTGCTGGTCCACGTCTTCATCACTCCACTTGGATTTTTCTTTAATTAAGAAAAGGGTGAGATGCACCGGGAGCATCACTAAAGGTTGTTTTCACCAAACTTTATGAAGTTGAAACTAGTGTCATATCTACGTTAGAGTTTTTAACTGTATCTTTCAGTAATAAAGATCAATTTTCCAAAACATTTGCTATTTAGACAAGCGAAAAATCAAAATCTGAAAGAGAATTGGTGTCTTTTTCGTAAATGCCTAGTGTAACCATTCACAATTGGTTTTATTATGAAAAGAAAACTATTACTCTACAAAAATAGAAGAATAATCTTCTATGGAAAATATTTCTTTAGAATTTGTCCGTTGACAGGAAAAGAGTCTCTTTTACTTGCTAAATCCTGTAACACAAATGTTGATGGACCTAAGACTTCTACAATTTGAAAAGGACCAAGCCACATCCTTTGAAATTTTGTATGCTTCCCCTTTTCTTCATGTGCCTTGTCCCATGTAAAAACTAAGTCTCCCATCTGAAAATATTTTATGGTCATTATGTTTGAATCAAAAGAGGATTTTACTAGTGCTTGATGATGAGCATGCGTTTTCTTAGCCTGTTCTCGTTGTTTCTTCTAATTTGATTATTCCATTTGTCTTAGGTGTAATGAGGAAGTTGATACTTCATCAATGTATTGAACTAGAGACAAAGAGGGAATTGCTAAATGAGTCGGAAGAACCACTTCTTTCCCATAAACTAAATTAAAGGGAGAAGTGCTAATAGAAGCTTTTCTCATTATTCGGTGTGCCCACAAAGCGTATATTAAGGATTTATGCCAATTTTTATGGTTTTGGTCTACTGTTCTTTTGATAATCCTGATTAGGTTTTTCTTTGTAGACTCGACTAACCCATTGCCCCGTGGGTAATAATTGGCCGAATATTTAAGTTTGAATCCTCTTTTAAGTGCAAATTCAATCATTACATTTCCAGAAAAGTATGATGCATTATCAAACATTAAAGAGGAATGTAATCCAAACTTGGTGATTATAAATTGATCTATGAACTCAATGGTATTTTCAGCATTAGCTGTCTTGAGTGGAACTACTTCTACCCACTTAGTAAAATAATCTGTTCTTGTAAGGATATATCTATGCTGCTTGGAAGAGTGAGGAACGATCTCACCCATTATGTCCAATCCCCACTGACTGAAAGGTTGCTCAATGTTAACTGGTTGTAGTGGTAAGGATGGCTTCTTTTGTCTCCCAGCAGTGGTTTGGCAGACTTGACATTTCCTTACGTAACTGTGCGAGTCTTTGAATAACATGGGCCAGTAATACCCTGCACATGAGATTTTATGTGCAGTAGCATCTCCAGCATAGTGTCTGCCTGCTGGCCAATCGTGGATTTCCTGCAAAACTTTTTCAGCTTCATATTTCTCAAGACATCTAAGGAGAACAGAATCGTAATTCATTCTAAAAAGAATATCATTTATAAGCTGATATTGTTTGGCTTTCAACCTTAGAGATCTTTTCTTAGTATGATCGAGGTATGAAGGAGCATACCCGTTCTTAAGATAATAAATGATATTAGCGTATAATGACTCTACATCGTTTAGGCTTACCTCACACATTTGTACCTCTACAGATGAAATTTCATAAATTTGCGACGCTCCAGCCAGCATTTTGCAAAAGCCTTGACCTATTATAATGTTTGCTGGCTTAATTTCTATGTCATATTCTTGTAAGGAAGTAACCCAATTGGCCCTCTTCTCAGCCACATCCTTTTGTACTAGAATATTCCTTACCGCTGGAAACGGTACTATAATTTTAGTATGGGTTTTGAGTAGAAAAGGTCTGAAGTATTTGATTTCTTTGAAAACAGCATAAGCCTGTTTCTCCACATCTGAATAATTTAATTCAGTACCCTGTAAATTTGAACTGAAAAAAGCAATTGGTGCTTTCGCCTTTTCTTGATTCGTTTGAGTGAGTATCGTAGCATATGACCTATCTGAGGCAAATGTATATAAAATAAAAGGCTCTGAAAAATTCAGAGTTGCTAAAGATGGAGCATTAATAATAGCTTGTTTGATCAGGTTGAATGCTTCATGTTCATCTTGGCCCCATTTAAAATTAAAGTTCTTTCTTATCATGGTTTGTAAAGGGGATACGATTCGTGAAAAATCTGGAACAAATCTCTTTACAAAATTGATTTGACCAAGGAAGGATTGCATGGCTTTTTTTTATGAGGTAGGGATATTTCAGAAATTTATTTGATTCTGTCAGAATTGATGTGAATTCCAGATTTTGACACTATGAATACTAAAAGTTTCCCTTCACTTAATGCGAAAAAATATTTCTTTGGGTTAAGTGAAATTCCATACCTTAAACATCGTTGGAAGATCTGTTTCAATTCTTTGAGATGGTCACTTAGTTCCTTGGAATACAATGTTATATCATCCAAATAAATTACTATAGATTTATTGACTAAACCTTTAAATGCAATGTCCATGGCTCTTTGAAATGTGGCACCAGCATTAATCAAACGCAAATGGATCTTTCGATATGCATATGTGCCCCATTTAGTTCTGAATGTGGTTTTCAATTGATCATCAGGATGTACCAACACTTGATTGTATCTTGAAAATCCATCCAAGAAAGACATTAATTCTGAGCCTGCCACCGCCTACAGTATACACTCCATAGGTGGTAAGGGGAAATTGTCTTTTTTACAGGCCCTATTAAGATTTCGAAAGTCAATAAAAATTCTAATATCTCTGATTTTCTTTCTAACAGGTACCATATTGGGGACCCATTTAGAATGTCTAACGAGAAAGATTATCTTCACTTTCAACAACTTATTGAGTTCAGTTTTTATCTGATTTTCTAAGTTGGGATGTATCTTTCTCAATTTTTGTTGGACATGTTTTTCATTATCGGTCATTGGAATAGTATGTTGGATGATAGAAGTGTCGTATGTTTTGAGTTCATCATAGTTCCAAGCAAAATCGTTTTTGTATTGTCTCAAAAGACACATATATGCTAGTTTTTCTTCAAGGACTAGGCAAAGGCCTAGATTTACGTTTTGGGATTTGGCATCGGTTCCTAGGTTTACTAATTCGATATTCAAAGTTTAAATTTGGAGCTTTGAATTGGTAGACCTTTTAAACTGATCTTTCAAATCATACAAATCTTCTAACTTGACCATTGATTTAAGTATAGCATTGTTAGTGCTATTTTGTTGTAATTGTCGATCATGTTGGTCTTCGTCAATTATTTGATTGGAGGAAGATCCTTCAGAAGTAAGGAAATTTATGATATCAGGATCGTCGTTGAATATTCTCCAATTTGTGATGTTGTCAGGAATAGAAGGTCTAAATATTAATTCTATTGACAATCTATCTAGACTAAAATCTTCCAAGGGAATGAGCTTAGAAGCTACGTTAGCTAATAGGTTAGCGCTTGCATTCTAGAGTCTGGGAATTGATGAAATATTGAATGTTATAAAATACTCAGTCAGATCTTGAACTAAAGATTGATAGTATTTTAAATGACCTGATAACCAATGTATAGTATTTTGTACTTGTCTGACTACAATTTTAGAGTCTCCGAGGACTTGGAGGTACTTTATGTCTAACCCGATTGCATTGTGCAACCCTTGGACTAAAGACTCATATTTTGTTGTATTGTTGGTACAATCAAATTTGAGCATGCATGTTAACATGATTTTATTTCCTTCTGGACTAATTAGCATGCATCTTGATCCTGCTCCTTCATTAGATTTAGAACCATCAAAAAATAATTTCCAAAACAAAGATTTATTTACAGATCTATCTAAAAAGTTGAAACACTTTGAACTATCCGTTTGAGAAAAATTTTCGACTTGGGACAAAACAGAATGTTCTAAATAAGGTGACGTATGAGCATTAAAATTTCCAAGAAAAGAATCTACTGAGTAATTTCCAATTATGCTACTGTTATATGCTACTGGTTCATTTCCCCCCTCTAATTCTGTTACTATGTAATTCTGATGTAATTCTCGTTCAACTTTTATTTGATGTGGCTTACCATTGTAAGGTAGCCACATGTGTGACTGGTCAGTTGCGAAGTATCCATGCAGTTTTTCTAACCAATCCCTGCTAAGAGTTAAGCCATAAAATTCAGGGATATCAATGACTAAAATGTCAATAACTTGACATACCTTCGGGTTGGATGATAGCCTTATGGTTACTTGATTTAGTTCACCAATGACTTCGACTTGAGATTGATCTAGATGAACTATGTGAATAATGGATTTCCGTGGTTGAACGTTTAATTTGGTGAATATAGACTTTGGTAAAATATTCGATGAAGCACCTGAATCCACTAAACAATTATGTACATTTTTGTTAAAAATTTCATAAGTAAGGAGAAAAGGGGGAGTATGAGAACTTGATCTTCCTCCAACTAAAGCGATGTCATTTGGATCAATCTTGTTAGTCATATTAGTTGGAGGTCTCCCCATGTTTTGGGAAGCTTGAGAAATTACAGCGGCAGGAAAAGATGCAATTGGAACAACATGTAATTATTTCATCATTATCTTTTGTTGATGCGTTAACTTGCTCAATTCATACAGAGTGATGTTGGCCCTAGGATTTTTCATGTCTTCTATAATATTGTACTCCATTTCATCCGAAACGATCAGTGTTTTAGATGGAGTTGGTGAATCTGTTTGGAGTGGGCTAGTTTGAGTCGCTTTAGATGTCGTTTTCTTTGTTGCGACTTTATCCTTTGTTGTTGAGCTTGCGCTCTTTGGCTTTGGGGTAGTTTGGGGAGGATCAAGTTGATTTCTACTTTGTGTGTTAACTGGGAATAATTCTTGATCTTCTTCTTGTGGGAGGATGAAATCCCACATTCCTTGTAATTCTACAACTTCTTCATCATCGGTTCGCCCTTCAGTGGCAATTTCCTCTTCCTCTTCTTCGGATTTAGCACTTGTTATAGAATTGGGTGGCCTTGAATCCATTGACAGACCCATTTTAAAAGCTCTGTAGGGCCTTTTTGAAGAAGTTTCTGCTACTTGCTTTTTTATGTTGACCATTTCATTGGACATGTTCTTCAAAAAATTTTGCAGTCCCTCCAAATCGAATGGATCTTTTTCTTGTTTCTTTTTGGACTCTTCTTTGAAGGTGACCTTTTAGATTTTCGTTCCTTTATCACGAATTTCTTCTCTAGGGCTATTATACGTTTCTCTATTGCTATGGATTCTTTCATGTTTTCAGCTAAGGTTATTTTATTAGCCCTGTCGACGAAGATTGCTATGTTTGATGGTAAAGCAGTGATATACCATTCACATCGCACTTCCTTGCTGGGCTGGGAAGCATTAGGAATTTTGTTTAGAATTTTATTGAAGCGTAGATTGAAGTCTTTGATCAGCTCTTTAGATTCAGCCCTAAGGTTGGATAGGTCGTTGATTAACATTGCCGTAGACCTGTCGTCATCGAACTTGGTTAGGAATTGGTCTTGGAAGATGTCCCAACTAGTAATAGATCCAGAGGGTAATGAGAAATATCACGATCTGGCTGTTCCTTGCAGAGTATAAGGAAACAATCGAACAACAACATCTTCATTAGTAACCCTATTGAGATTAATGGATAGCATAAAGTTTTTTATGTGCTCCTCTGCTAGCATGCCTACCTCGGGATTGAACTTAGGCAGCCATTTCTCAGGATCGGCTAGTATTTGACTCAAGGGTGCAGGCATTAAGACTGCCCCAGGGTTGTTCCATGGAGACTGGGCCATTGTTGTACTGCTAACAGGGGGAAGTGTAGAAGATGATTCCTGTGGTTGGAAAGATGAGGATATTATGATCGCAGATGATTAAGGAGGAGTTGTAGGGATTCCACTAAGTGGATTGATAATGGTATGAAGTGGAGGAGCGGATGGTTGACTTCGTGGTGAAGAGGTTGAGATGGATGATGTTGATGAAAGAGTCTCACTGCCAGACCCTTTAGGTGATTTTCTTGCTCTTTTCCTTTTGGGAAGAGGTAATTCGGTTGGTCGAACACCAAACTTTTCACTCTTTAATCTGGTTAGGGGATGAGAAGGGTTATACTGTGAAGTCATGCTGCCCTGAGATTTATCAGATCTTTGAGGGGAAATGGAAAATCGCTAAAGTTTGTGAATCAGAGATTCGACTTCAGAGGTTCAATAATAGATTGTTCTGAAATGTCAGGATTTGTAGCAGTGCTTGATGCTCTGGCGACTTCTAACTCTGGATTTAAGTGTAATGGAGAAGTCGGGGGAGATGGTGAGGGCGATTTACTCTTAGAATGGTATTTTGATTTGGATTTACTTTCCATTCATAGTTCAGGGCCTCCTTCTAGTGTCAGATATGTTGAAGGCCCCGAAAATCAGGTCTACAACAAGGGGGATACCCACCCGGTCCGGACCTTGGTTGACAACTCCTTATCCGTTTGGTATAGCGGGTCCGACTAGGGATATGGGACCAGTTTCCCAATTCAGTGTGTGTGTGTGAGAAATATGGGTATTTATGTTCTGAATGGAATACTTCTATCCTAATTCTAATCTAATGCTATGCTATTGTATTCTAATAAACAGAAAAACATCAAAATTTATGCTAACCCAGGGTGTGATCTTTCTTCTATGTGATCTAAAAATATTTCAAACAATAACTGGTAATAAAGATCATTAAGCTATTATAAGAAAATAATTCAATAAATATGAACTACTTCGTGTAAGAAGTTATACGAAAGAGTTGTGAAACACTTATCGCATAAATGAGCTATTCATACACTAAGCATAAATAAATAGTTATCACCATACAAAAGTGCCAAATGATAACTCAGGCATCCACGCTGTAATATATAAACAACTGAAAACTAAATATCACTTTAACGCATAAGCAGAAATGGTTAAGAGATAAAAGTACCATTTATAACTAGTCCTACTCATGAGCTTCAAGCGACAATTGATTTATCTCTCCTTGATTTAATATCCACTAAGAGTACAGAAGTGGAACATCAGTAGCAAATATCAAATGCAAATATCAAATAAACCCTGTTCCATTCATTCATCAAAACCTCCTTTGAGGGTGCAAAAGTGCATGTTCCGAGGACAAGTTTTTGATAAATTTCTAAACCCTTCTCTAAATGCTTGAGAAGGGTTTAAATACTACTAACTAAATAACTTATTTACAGAAATTCAGGATTTGGTTTAAATGACCATCCTTTTTCTAAGTAAAATTATTTCTAAAATTAAACTAATATCTAAGTATTTCTAAATTTTCTCCTTAATGTCGCAAGCATTCAGTGTTTGCCTAAGTAGAGTCGGCTGACTATCTTCCGTCTTTGGTTGAGTCAAGCAAATAGAATCGACATGAGCTGCCACTATCTTCTTAGCAAAATCGATGATATACCTGAGAGTCATCCAATGACTATGTGGTTTTACCATGTATGCCTGGTTATAATCCCATTTCAACTTGGTTAACTCTTGGATTGCTTCTGCTTTTTCTTTAGCCTTTTGTTTCCAATTTGTTTCTATCACTGCTTTCTTGCAATTTTCGAGGCTGTAAGGTGACTGAGTAATTAGAAGCCTTCCTTTTCGAGAAAGTTTTCTTAGCGATGCACGATTAGCACTAAGAGCTAATTACGCATCGAAAACTGCCTCTGTTTCATGATCCAGGCTTCCCTGATGCATTTTTTTCCTCTTGCGCCTTTTTCTGTTATCAGGTATAAAGCTCAAAATTTGTAAAAATAATGATTCCGTGAGCTCTTGATCCTGAGCATTAAACTTTCTGTTTCTCGTATCAGCATCATTCAATACCCATTCGACCATGGTTGTATATGAAAAATCTATGATAGATGCCTCAAAATAGTTCTGCAGCTCATTCTCTCCCTTAAGTGGATTAGGTGTGCCTTCCGAAATGGACATTGGAGTACTACCTTTCCTCCTCATAGTTTCCTGCATACTGCCTTGTATAACGCTTTGTCCTTTGTTCCTGCAGTTTAAAATTGAGGTGGAAGTAATGATAAAAATAATGACAAGAAAACTTTAAATGCTGAAGATATGCAAAACACGCCACCTTACGTGAACTAGTTCTTCGAAAAACAGAACACCATACTTCATTAACAAATGGCAACAACTCATTAATTCGCATTAAAGCGCATGACCAGTTCTTGGACTAAAAAAGTTTTCTCGAATAATGAGCCAGAACCAACTGCGATGGAGAGGTCTTGCAATTTTGCTTTGCGATACCGCAGATCGCTGTATCATATTATCTTAATTTCATCGTGCTATTCTATCGCAAGATTGCTTGGTCGCAATATCATAGTATCGCTTAATCGCAAAATCGCAGATCGCTTAATCGCAAAATCGTTATGTGTAATTAATGTGATTTTTGGGATGTGCAATATGCGATATCACATATCGGTGATTTTAAGGTTTTTCAATGTGGGTGCTTGTTAATGCATTCGATGCGATGGAGTTTCGCATCGCAATCTCGCGTTTTTTATCATCTTGGCTCATTAGAAGGTAACCTATCATTCTTTGCGCGATGCGATATCTCTTAAGGAGTGAATTTACTTTCTTCATTATGAAACTTAGGTTTTTTTAGATTCTTCAACGGTATTTTCCTAAGTCCATGATGTTGTAAGTTTCATCTAAAAGGAAATATAACACTAATTGATTTTTTTCCAATTTTTTACTAAGGGTCCCCACTTATTTAGTATTAGCAATAACACTTCATAAGGAGGGGGGTTGTGGGTGGCCACAACAACTACTCTCAGGAATTTTAGGTGGATCTTGAAAATAATTTCACACAAAAAACCGTTCCCAGGTATCCCTCTTTTTCTTCAATTGGTCTTCAATTAAAATTTTCACCAACCGATGATGATACAAGTGCGGTTCTATGTCCTCTATATTCGTTTGGACAGTTGTGCACATATTTTTCAAGCTTATTAATAAAAAGTAAGGCAGATTTAGGGTTTGATTCTCTAAAAAGTTCATCAACAGTTGGGTGTGATACATATACATTGCTCCAAAATGACCTTCACACGTAATGAACTTTTGAATAATCAACAGTAAACTGGCCCACTTCTCTTCTAAAGTATGGACAGGAATTCCTCATTTAAATATAGTTACATCCATACCTGGATTGCGTAGGATAACCCTCCAAGCCTTCTCATCAAAGCTCTTGTTCTTGAACCAACGTTCTCCCTCTTGAGGGAGTTTTGTAGCGGCTGCTATGGATGCTTCGGTAACTGTAAACTTGAGGTCCCCAATTTCCACTTCTAGGCTATTAAGATACCTCGTAAAAGCTTTTGTGGTCTCGTTATTATAGCCTCTGAAATTTTGAATAAACTGTAGCCACCGTGACTTTTTCAATATGTTCTTTACTTGCGGGTATCTCTCCATAAACTTGGCCCTTCCAGTTATGCCCTCAACAACAAACCCATTCTTTCCTTCTGTTCTAACAATTCGTCTGCGTGAGAAGGGTTTAGTGGAGGTGAGATGGTTGGATTAGTGGGAGTGAATAGGTTTTATGGAGAAAACCAGTGACTGTAAGTGGAAAACAGAGGATAGGCAGCGGAAGTGAATTCTCGGAATGGAGCAGAGACTTATGTAAATGAGGTGGTAATGTAGCCGTGGCTTCAATAAAATAGTAGGGGGGGTGACGATAGAATTTTTAAAATGGACGGCTGTGGAGTAGACAGAAACACATTCATGAAATGGCTGCGGAATTTATGCGGTGGAGGAGAGCCATAATCAAATCGGCCATGTCCCATAATTACAGGTGGAGTGTAGAAATGCAGCCAAACACGAGTTAAATCTGAGGATTAATCATGAGGCCATTGGAAAAATAAATGCATGGTTTGTGGAGGAATGTCTTGGAATGGAATGGTTATGGAGGCTATCACGCCAATCATTGCATATAGTGGAGCTTGTGATTTAATAACTATGCAAAAATATGTTTTTAATGGCTTTTGAAATAAATTTCTACTCATACCTTGGAATTTTTGCCACTTGTTTTCCATAACTTTTGATCAGCTGCCCCTTGTTGATGCCTTTAGGTGCCCCATGTCTTCATAATATGTCCTAGGTCATACCTGCATTTAATTTTTATTATTTTTGCTTATCATCTAATTGCCAATGTTGAATGACAAGGTGCTAGTTGCAAAAACACAACTAGTTGCGGAATCAGTTTGCAGTTACGGAAACTGGATTCATCTGCGGAAACTGACTCAACGATTATATGACTGAATGAGATGGATGAATGATGACTGAATGAATGAAAATGGTCATAAAAACTTTTATTGGTGGAATGAAATGAGATGAATGAAATGGAGTGGAATGAAATGTAGTGGAGTGGAATGAAAATGAAGTGGAGTGGAATGAAAATGAGAAAGAGAGGGATTTTTTTTTTTGGAAAATATAGGGCATCAGGTAGTTCCTAATTTTCGCCCTGTATTTTTTGTATAAGACTGCCAATCAGTGATTTGTTTTCAACCTTATACAATTTTTTGTTTTTTTTTTGTTTTGTTTTAACAACAGAAAAGAATAAAGGCTAGGCTGGTGGAGAAGAAGGATTCTTCTTCACCAGTCTTATTGCAGAATTATCTTGAAAGATTTTGACAAATTCCCCTTTTTAGAGTGGCTTACGAAAGATCTTTAATCGGTGACCATTCACAATAAGAGGAGTTTGAAATTCATCAATGGTTTTGATTCTTACCGCTCCATTGCTAAAGACTTTGTCAATCTCATATGGCCGAAGCCAATGAGTCTGAAATTTCCCTTTGAAGTCTTTAAACTTGGAATCAAATAGCAATGCCCAGTCTCCTTCTTGAAACTTTTCCTCTTTGATGTATTTGTCATGCCACTTAGCTCTTTGATATTGAACTAGATCAGTTCTTAGGATTCCTTCTTGTTTGAACTCATCTAGCTCATTCAACTGCTCCATTCTATGCTTTTGGGCTTTTGATAGATCCATCCCCAACTGAACTGCCATATTGAAGGTTTTGACTTGGAACTCAATGGGGAGCAAGACTTCTTTCCCATAAACAAGTTCATAGGGAGAATGTCCTATTTTATTTCTCCATGTAGTTCTGTAGACCCACAAGGCTTCAGGAAGCCTTTCTGCCCAATCTCTTCTATGTAGATGAATATTTTTGGTGATGATACTTTTGAGAACTTTGTTTGTAGACTCCACTTGACCATTTGCTTACGAATGGTAAGGAGTAGATCTTCTGCGCTTGATTTTGTATTCTTCTATTAGCTTCTCCACTAGGTTGGATGTGAATTGACTTCCCTGATTTGTCATAAATTCTCTTGGAACACCAAAGTGAGTAAAAATATCCTCATAAAGAAAATTAATAACTGAATTTTCAGTAGTAGAAAATAATGCTCTGGCTTCTACCCATTTAGTGACATAATCAGTGCATACCAATATATACCTCTTTTGCCTAGATGGCAGATTAATAGGTCCAATTAAATCTAAAGCCCATTTTTCAAAGGGTTCAATGAGTACCTATGGTTGCAATGTCATTTCATTTGAAAGGGTAGGTTTCCCTACTCTTTGGCAGTTGTCACATCTTTTGACATATTGTTTTGCATCTTTAAAGAGGGAAGGCCAATAATATCCTAAAGAGAGGATTTTATAGGTTATCCTTGTGTCAACAAAGTGTCCACCGCATGGTTCATCATGACATGCCTTAAGGATATCAGGCATTTCATCTCCCCTAACATATCTTCTGATCACAAGATCTGGCCCTGTTTTAAACAATTCGTTAGTAATCCATGAATATTTTGAACTCTCCTGAATAATCTTTCTTATTTAACTAGGAAATAGATGTGGAGGTAGTTTCCCTATAACCAAATAGTTAGCAATATCTGCATACCAAGGGGTCTTAGTAGTTACTGCAAATAAATATTCATCAGGAAACTTATCCTCTAGAGGAGAATCTTCTTTAATATTTTGAATCCTAGACAAGAAATCAGCTACTGTATTTTGTTTCCCTGCTCTATCCAACATAGTAATATTGAATTCCTATAAAAGTAGGAGCCATCTTGTAACTCTGCCATTAGTAATAGTTTTTTTCATTACATATCTAATCGCAGAACGATCAGTATGAAGAAATGTTTCATAGCCTGTTATATAATGTTTGAACTTATTGATTGCATGAACAACAACTAAGAACCTTTTTTCACTTATAGTATAGTTCAACTCAGTGGGAGTCAAATTTTTACTGGCATAGTAAATGGAATAAGGGACTAAATATTTTTGACCCAACACAGCTCTTAGAGCTATATCTGAAGCATCTGTAGAAATATGGAAAGGGAGCTTCCAATTTGGTCCTCTCAAGATAGGTGCTTCAGATATTCTTGTTTTGAAAGTTTCCAATGCTGATTGACAATCAGGATCCCATTTGAATTCACAGTCTTTTGTAAGCAGTTTGAAGAGTGGCGATGCTATTTTAGTGAAGTTTTCTATAAATCTTCTATAGTATCCAGTAAATCCTAGAAAACTTCTAATATCTCTTTGGCAATTTGGAATAGGCAATTTGGGGATGACTTCAAATTTTGATCTATCAACTTTAATCCCATCCCCCGAAATATGATGTCCTAAAACAATACCTTCAGTAAACATCATAAAGCATTTTTCATGGCTTAATGAAAGGTTTGTTTCTTTACATCTTACAAGTACTTTTTCCAAATTTTCTAATGCTTCTTCAAATGAGTCACCATAAACTGTAAAATCATCCATATAAACCTCTACACAATCATGGATTAGGTCAGAAAAAATTCCTAGTACTGCTCTTTGGAATGTTGCAGGTGCATTACATAATCGAAAAGGAAGCACTCGATAGGCAAAAGTTCCCCATCGACAAGTAAATGTGGTCTTATCTTGATCCTCAGGTGCTACCTGAATTTGATTATAACCACTAAAACCATCCATAAATGAAAAGTACTTTTTGCCTGCTAATGTATCTAATACTTGATCGATAAAAGGCAAAGGAAAGTGATCCTCCAAAGTTGCTTTATTCAATTCCTTGTAATCAATGCATACCCTCCATTTACCATTCCTTTTAGGTACTATAACCAAAGGAGAAACCCATCGACTATCTGAAATTGGATAGATGAAGCTTACATTGAGTAGTTTTTGGAGCTCTTCTTTCACTATCTCCCTAAGATTTGGATTCATCCTTCTCTGAGGTTGTATGATTGGTCTATTGTTTTCCTCAATATAGATATGATGGATGCAAGTCTTAGGATCAATACCTTTCATATCAGTATACTCCCATGCAAATGTAGTAGAATGTTTTTGTAAGATTTTTGTTAGTTATTCCTGTTGTGACTTTTCCAAATTTTTGTTGATATTCAATGTTTTTCCTGGAAAAATCTCAATGGTAGAACTACCGAACTCTTCCATAGAGTAAAGAGACATTTGTCTTGATGATAAATATTCAATGTCAGAATCCAACTGAAATTGTGTGGGGTCATATTTCGAAGATGTCTCAAAATTTTCTAATGTGTTCAGAATTTGACTATCTTCACTGATTTCAGAAATGGTAAAGACAGGTTGTATAGTGTCATCATCATCGACTCGTTCATTGTCTCCTACTTCTGTAATTTCTTTTGATGGAGGATAAAAATTGAATTTATTTGTCCAATTACCATCAGAAATGTACATATCCCCAGATCTACAACTAATGAAAGCATCAGCTGTGGCTAGCCAAGGTCTTCCTATGATAAGTGGGTGCCCTCCTAGATTACTCTTGGGAGTCAAAATCATGAAATATACTGGATATTCCCAAGAATCGAAGGAGACTGAAATATATTTTAATACACCGTCTGGTTTGATTATCGATCTATCTGCAAGTTGCAATAAAGTAGGTGTAAAGAGGAGATTAGGAAGTTTAAGTTGTTCCATAGTCTGTCTACTCATAATGTTGATAGCAGCCCCTAAGTCAATCAATGTGTTTGGAATTATATCCCATGTATATGTGTCTTGACAATTGGACTACTTGGATTTACATACTTCTGCATGGTAATTTTTCCCATCATGATATCTGCAATTTTTCCTACCAGGTGGATTCTTCTTGTATCTCTTAGTTTCCTTCCTGGTTTTTTGAGACTCAACTCCTTTATTGTTTTTGCTAGAATGGGAATCTCTCTAATGGATTGTAGCAAGGGAATATTGATACAGACATTCTTTAATTCATCTAGAAAATCATAGTTAGGCAACAAGATTTGTTTTTCCACCCATTTATCAATTTGTAATCTTTCAGGCAAAGGAGGTGTGGATGAAGATGTAGGTTGCTCAACTATAGGAGTTGTGGGGGTTGACTTTTCTTTCTCTTTTTGAGTGTTTGAGTTTTGAAGAGATGCTTCCTCAGAACCCTTAGTGACTTTAAGAGGGTCCTCCTTAGAGGTATCTTTCTCTTGGACATCTATAGAAGGTTTTTCTAAAACTCTACCAAACCTGAGTTGTACATCATTGAGGAGAACAATCATATAGGTAGGAAATTGTTGTCCTTCTATCATGTAAGTATTCTGAGGATTTTTATTGTTAGGATTTGGCAATGGCTAAGTGGGTAGTTGATTTGTCTTTTGTTGAAATGGAAGCATGAGTTGAGGATTTGGGTTTTGTTGAGAAGGTTGTTGTTGTGGGAATGGCAATGAAAGTTATGGATTTTGATTTGGAAGCTAGGGAGTTTGTTGATTTTGAAAGGATGGAGGATATTGATAAAATTTAGCAAATCTCCCATAAGGATTTTGCATCCCTTGTGCCCATGATTGATATGGATTTTGAGGTTGGGGCCAAGGTTGTTGCCAAGAATTCTAATTTGGCGGGGGTTGACAATTCATAGGGTTGTTAAACCCTTGATTTTGTTGCCCCTGCCAAGGTCTTCTTGAAACAAAACAAAGAGATTCTACTGAATTTGGATCTTCTTGAAAGACAGCTTTGAGCCCAGGAATTGAAGAACAATCCTTGATCTCATGATTCTCTGAGCAAATCATACATGTTTCTACAACTTATGCATCCAAGGAGCATTCCCTTAGAGCATGTTTCTTCCTACATTTCAGACAAAAGATGGCTAGAGCATCAATTTCTGCTTTCTGCTTGTTTTGAATTTTAAGGGTGTCTAGTTGTTCACTAAGTCTCCCTAAGGTATCAGTTTTGAATTCATAAATCATATTGCTAATCTTTTCCCTACATACTGATCCAGATGCAGCTTTGTTTGCCTTGATAAGAGAAGGATCTCTAGGCCCTTTTCCTGTTTTATATTTTCTTCTCGAGGGATGGACACATAGTTCTGTTATGTCACGAAGCGAAAGTTGAGAAATGTCTCTCTTCCCCATCATGTATAAAATATCCATCCATTCATCTCTAATGGATTTCAATAAAAGGACTTTTAAGGTTTCCTCATCTAAGTTTCTCATCTTTTCTCTCTTTAAGTTGTATTGAAATCTTTCAAGTAAATCCTCCAAGTTTTCATCTTATTTTTGCATCATTTTGAATACCTCATCCTTGTGATTGGTGGGCATGCAATAGTCTAGGTATCTATCCAAAAATGTTTGTTTCATATCATTCCAAGTCCTAATAGATTGCGTGACTAATCCCATGAACCATTTCAAAGCGACTCCCTTTAATGTTGAAGGAAACAGTTTGAGTTTTTGAGAGTCTTCCATATAGTCATAGGTTCGGCACACGACTTCAAACTAAAACAGAAATGTTTCAGGATCCTCACTTCGCAATCCATAAAAGTTGGGGAGGACAGATGGTGAGATGTTTTTCATCATTGTGTGAGTTTCCTCATCAACTATATGGAATCCAAACGAGTTATCTCCTTCCCTATTTCTTCCATTATTACCTCCACCTCCACCATTGTTGCCTCCATTGTTTCCTCGTCCTCTACCTCTACTCCCAAATCCATTTACTACTTCCTCCATCATGATAGTTTCCTCAGAGTCTTTTGGTTCTTCTATCAAGGGTGGATGAGAGAGAATTTCTTCCTTTTCTTCTTCAGGTGATTCTACTTCTTTGATTACAATATGCTCTCCTGTAGAAGTGAAGAAAGGGTCTTATCCTAGATGAGATTTGGTAAATAGTGTAGGAGAATCCTCTAATTCAACTGCTACTCCTTGAATTCCAGGAATCTTAAGGCTAGGAGTAGATGGTGGTGAATCTTTTCTATGCCTTGAAGAAGCTGGAGCTGTGAAAATCGAACTCTTGGCTCTAGCTATAAACCTTCCCCTAGAATCTCTTTCTCTATGCATGTCATTTTGTTTTCTCCTCAAGTTGGGCTAATAATTCTCTTTCTAATCTTCTAGATCACACTAGGTGCAAGAAGAGAGCATACTTAA
>APFE030323525.1:8040-20769 GCA_000404065.3 Pinus taeda
TTTCATATGATCGCTAAGGTGTATATGCAGTTTTACGGATTGTATGGTAAACCCCTTGCCTAGTTTCTCCAAAGTAGTCACTTTTGATCCTTTTCGGACTCCTTAAAAGAAAAGGCTCACTGAGCATTTGTCACTTCGGGCTCATTAAACATTCGAAGGAAACTAGAGTCATCCTTTTGTCCTTTTCTCGACTCTCTAAAATGAAAAGGTCAAGTGTGTGGTTTTCAGTTTTAATGGCAACTTTTCCAAAGTTCACCAACCCAGGAATCCCCTTTGAAGGGAATCCTGGTCATTTTCCTCCTTTTGGGAATGTTGGTGCTCCTTACATGGCAACATTGTCCCTTCCTGGGTGAACTGTTGGGTTGCCTGTTTGGTTGTTCTCAACCTCTGTGATCCCTAATGTCTCAACTATTGGTCAATCAGTTCCTCCACCCGAACAACATCATGTTGATTCCAAGGTGGACCTCTCCCCTTCTTCGCCTGTTTCTACGTCCTTATCTTCTACTTCACCTGGTGAAAGTCTGGATTCAAGTAACCAGGTGGCTAAGAATAAGAAGAAGAAGACGACGAAGAAGAAGTCGCCTAAGCGAGAGGCTAAAATTGCAGCTACTGCCCCGAGTACAGCTCAAGTCGGAACTCCTTCTGCTCCTCCACGGAAGTTAAGTTTCCTTGTAAATTGTGCAAGGGAGACCATCTTCTCCGTGATTGTCCTGGCATTCCCAGGATCTTAGAAGTATGGTCTCACGATCCGGCCTGCCCCTCATCTCCCTCTGGAGCTCATGGTGATGTTACCCTATCAACTGGCAATGGTAAGAAGAACGGGAAGATTCGATTCCCCTATAGGCTATGTGAAGGCAACCATCTCCTTCACCTTTGTCCGCTCATGGATAAAGCTTCCGCTGTTTTGGAAAGTCTTACAGCTTCTTCACCCCAACTCCCCGTTGGTTATCAAAGGCTCTCTTCAGATCCTCTCCCTGTCGACAAAGAGATTGACTTAGATCCTTCTCTTGTCCATCCTCCTCTTCCCGAACCTGACTGTGCTAAGCCTGTTCCAGACCAACCATTGGTCGGAAAGAGTGTCGATTCGAGTTCACCACCCGTCAATCACTCTGTTTCGGAGGAGTTTCATGCTCATGTTCTTCTCGTCTCGTCAGATTCTCCTGAGGCCGAAAACGACTCTCCTATCCCAGCTGATCCCGAGAGTCCTTCTTCGGGGTAGGGGGGAATCATACGATTTCCCCACCAAGTAGTTCAGTCGTTTCCTTCGACTAGAGTCATTTGACTGCCTGCCGCCTTCCATCCTATGTGCCTTTCCAGATTACAGTACATGCCTATAATAAGGCAGTACCTGGCACTGTCTTGGATGAGGGTGCATCTGTCAGTCTTATGACTTCCACTACTTGGAAAGCTTTGGGCTCGCCACAGCTTGTCCCTGTCGCGCAGAATCTGATGGCGTTTGACGGAGGAACCAGTCAACCATTAGGGATCCTTCCAAAGTTTCCTATTACTTTGGGAGGCAAAACCGTCTATATAGATGTACTGGTTACCCAAGGTGCTTTAGATTTCAGTCTTCTCCTTGGTCGTGACTATGTTTATGCCATGGGGGCCCTTGTCTCTTCACTTTTCCATGTGGTTTGCTTTCCACATGATGGAAGGATCGTGACTATCATTCAATTATCATTCTTTAGTCCCCCGGTGCCCCATGCACAGTTGTCATCCCCTCTTGGTTTTTATCCACTGGTTGTATCTGCCCCACCGCAGGTCAACTACGTGGCTACTTATCCCATGCCTATATCCAGTGATGTTGTCGTTGTGCATAGCGTCCTAGGGGCATTGGATCCTGACTTCCAAGCTGTTATCCTTCCGCCGACAGTGGCACTCTTGGACGCAACGACTTCTTTTTCATTATGATGAAGTTCGTTCGAAGCATGGTTCACTTTCCTATGTCAAGCTCCTTAAAAAATGAAACTAGGTCTGGTCAGAGCATAGTTCCTTTCCTATGTGAACCTCCTTAAAAAATGAAACTGGGTTTGGTCGAGCATAGTCCCTGATCTTGTGTCAAGCTCGTTAAAAAATGAAACAAGGGTTATGAGGATAGTTCTTTTACTGTGTCAACCTCATTAACAAATGAGACAACTCCCTTTCCAAATCGAGTCTTTTTGATATCTCGTAAAATACAAGTCGAGTCTTTCCAAGATCTTGAAAGTGAACCTTCATTCCATCCACTTTGTTGAATGCAATGAAGCTTGGGGGGCATGTACCTCATTTTGCGTCATTATGCTGGGGGCATCGAACTTATAACAAGATCGTTTTTCATTTCAAGCTTGTGTAAACATGAAACCGAATCCAAGCAGAGTTCTCCATGGTTCAAGCTTGTGTAAACATGAAACCGAATCCAAGCAGAGTTCTCCATGGTTCAAGCTTGTGTAAAAATGAATGCATACCCGATGTACATCTCGTGATTGCCATTTTTATCCGCTAAATTCTGTTAGATGAGCCTTGGTTTTTTTCATCCCATCATCACCATCTCTTTGGCCGATCATATGCTTTCACTTGCTTGTTTTCCTTTCCTGAGGGACCGCAATTAAGAGTGGTTTTGTTAGCCAGCCTCTTGGCCATTACATGTTTTGAGCAGTTCCACCATTTCCGGAACCAGTTGCTACCCTTTTACCACTCGTTCCTCTAGGACGCGTCACCTTTAAGCTCTTTTTCGACTCATAAAATATGAAAAGATTGCTGAGTATTTTTTCCCTTTTTGACTCGTTAAAGAGAATAAAACTAGAGGTCTTCTTTCAGCTCTTTTCTGACCATTTAAAGATGAAAATATTGCCGAGTTATTCCTCTCGACTCGTTAAACTTAAATGAGAGGCGGTCGTCTTTAAACTCTTTTCCGACCGTATAAAGATGAAAATATCGTCGGACCCTTGTCGTTTCAGGTTCGTTAACGGTTACGAAATGACGTGGTTTCGATCAATTTTTTACTTTTTCAGGTCGAAATCACTAATCATGAAAAGTACTCCTCGATCGTAATGATCGAGCGGTTCTTTCGAGCATTGTTTTATACTTTTTCGGGCTCGAGAGACACAACTTTATGAAAAAGGACACCCCTAGAGTTTCTTTTTCCGTTGTCTTTTCAAACTCTCTAAACATGAAAAGACGCCGAGTTCTTCCTTTGTTAGACTCGTTAAAACTTAATGACATCGGATTCCATCAAAATGACGCCTTACAAGCATATGCTATCCCCGTCAAGCTTGTCATTAAAAATAACCGGGGTACTCGCCAGCAATGGTGGGGAAAATGGAACCAGAATTGTTGTCGTGTCGGCAGTATGTCGCTCTTGAACATGGCACTTGTCTGCATTCGTGTCTGGGTGGGGACATCTCATCTTGTTTTTCACTTACTTCCGTGGGTTTGGGTAATCCTGTTTAACCTCTCATCTGCTCGTTGCCTTGTCGTCATGACCTCTAATCATTTGATGTCAAATACTGCCAAGTCCATTGTCGTGTCGCTGATATGTTCAAGAGAAGTTGACCTCTGTAGAATACTCAACCTCCCTCTGATAACTCACATAATCCTGATTCACAAAACATATTATCCTTCTCTGTCTCGTGTCGATGATGTGGGAAACATTATGGCCCACCTTCGATCAAGGTCACTTCCCGTCAACTTCAGCTCATTATCTAGGAAGTTGACCTAGAGACTCCCTTTAGGTGCCTTGGAGCTTGCATGCCTCAATGGCAGGTTCTTCGTGTTCGAAGGTTTTCATCATTGGCCTCCGATCGAATGATTCTACGGGTGTTCGACGCCGGCTCACTGATTCGCACACCGTAGATTGTACCTATAGTACCTTGAGGACCATTGTCATTATTGGTGGTACCTCTCACGTCCGTTAACGATTTTCATCATTGACTGGTAATCAGACGATGTTCCTGCATGTTCGACTTCGACTCCCATATTTGCATGCTTGAACTTGTACTTTGTTCGGGTCGAGATGGAGTGCAAGACCCTGGATTTTTGTTTGTTGGGATCTAGGTTGCGATTTTGTGGATTATTATGATCATTACATGACTCATTCACTGGATGGCTGCGACCATGCCTGAGTCTATTTATCGATACTCATTGGATGGCTGCATCCAAACCTTGGATCTAGATTTTTATGTACTCTACTATGGATGGCTGCACCCATACCACATACATCATGTACTTGAGATATCAGTTGTACTTCTCTACGCAGGTTCTCCGACAGCAGTGTTTTCAGTTAGCCATGTTCTTGTAAAGCATTTCACCCCTCTCTCTCTCTCGGGCCTCATGCTTTAGGGGGCATCTGTTACAAGACAATTTGTCACCGTTCCTGTTACCCCTTCTCCTGCACCTTGGAGGACTCATTCCGGGACCTGTGAGAAGTGACATGACCTAGAAACACTTGCATTACATTCCCCTGAGTATGAACTTCATATGCCCTAAAGACATCTTCTGCAAAAAAACCATAAAAACAACCCTTTTTCCATTGGCGCGGTTTCACTGTGCATCACTTGCGCCAATGTGGGAAATCCTCCAAAGAGGGTGCGTCAGCTGGCGCTCTGTCTCAAAGTCGCACTCGTGCTAGCCAAAATGGGTAGTGTTTTTAAAAAACCAACATCGGAAGGTTCTTCTTAACCCACTCCTGAACTGAATCTATCTTGAGTTGGTTTAGTTTGGCTTCGAATCTCCATAGGAGGGAAGTGGTTTTCCACCTCTCATGGAAGCTTCTTGGTGATAAGGCCAATCCCATGAATATTGTGGATGATCCTAACTCCTTCTCCTCTATCTATAAAAGCTTGTCCCTTTGCCTTTGACAAGCTAGTTCCAGAGTTCCAAAGATTGAGAATTGTCAAGTTCATGCTGCAAGAAGTCTTCTTCATTCCCATAAGGATAAATCTAAAGTAAGGAGATTCTTGTCCAAATAACCAAGGAGAGAGAGGCTTGTTCCCATTCCTAACAAGCTTTGCAAGACATGTGCTGCTGATCACCCAACCAAAGGAGGATTTGACGTCAGAACTACGGTTGTATTCTTCTTTGTTTATCAATAATAGACGACTATTATTATGGTTCCACTCTTATTGTCTTTTGTAATGATGATGAGTTATATCTTTTCTGACTAATATATAGTTGCATCTATTGGATTTTATGCTTGTGTTTGTGTTGTTCTTTACATGTGCAGGTGTCCATTCACGAGGATCGTGACTGGCCGGAGCAAAGGAATAGGAGCGTCGACTCTTCTACAAGCACTAGCGTTGGAATCCAGGTAGGCCCTCATCATTGGTCTTTGATTTGCAATTAGGAACCTGCGTGATTGTTGCTAGACCCAATCTGGGCTAGTAGGGATCGCCTCTGTCCGCAAAGGGGATTTACCTCCACAACACATAGTATCTTCCTCAAGTTTGCCTTCAGTCCCTTTCTGTTTATCTCCTCTGAAAATATCTTCAAATGGCTACTTTTATCCTGCAATACCTGCCATTATACACAAACTAGCAGTTTTAAAAATATAAGACCCTATGGTCTCATTTGATGATTCAGCCATCATATCTCCTTGTTGTTCTAAATCCTTCATATGATTTAGAAATTATTTGATAGTCTCTTCTTCAATCTCTTCAAGCCCTTCACTTAGTTTCTTGACATCTTTCTCTAGCTGTATATGAGATCTATCTATCTCATCTTTTTCCAGAACAGAATTTTGATTCTCCTGGTCTTCTTCCTTCTTCATGACAATATCAACCAATTGTCCTTATTTACATGTTTCACCTACATACACACATAAATTGTCAGTTTTAAAATCATTATACCCCTTGGCCTCACTTGAAGTTTTAGTCTTCAAGTCTTCATCTTCACTTTCTCCCATAATTTCTCCTTGCTTTTGTTCACAAATGGATTCTTCCATTTTTAACTCAACTTTCTTGAGTTT
Organism: Pinus taeda; assembly: GCA_000404065.3. NCBI lineage: Eukaryota > Viridiplantae > Streptophyta > Pinopsida > Pinales > Pinaceae > Pinus > Pinus taeda. The sequence goes on from APFE030323525.1 coordinate 13,982, forward strand.
TTCCTTCAGCCACATCACTTGCTTTTGTTGTAGCCTTCTCTGTATTTCATGCCATTCCACTGTCTTTTTCCTTAAGACCCATCCTAGTCTCTGGCTTTCCTCAAGCATTCTCCTTAATGCATTGAGTTGTTCTTTTAATTCAGCAACCTCTTTGTCAATTTCTTCTTGACTCATCCCCTTTCCATTTGCTTTGGCATCCTCTTTCTTATATCCTCTGCTGTGGCTTCTCTCTGAACCTCTGTTATGGCTATCAGTAGTCATCTTCTTCTCTTCTTTCTTCATGAGCTCCTTTGCAACAAGCCTCTGCAACATCTAGTCCTCCTAGCTGCAATCTTACGTCACTAAGCTCTCCTCACTCAATCTTTTGGTAAGCACGAGTCCTCTATCTAGAACCTCCCCTTGAGCAACACCTTTGCTCCTTCTAGGCTTCTGCAATCTCTCACTCTCTCTTGAGAACACTTCAGTTGTCCTCTCTGTCCAATTTCTTGTTGGATTCTTCAGGTTCCTACCACTTCTCTTTTAGAGTATTATCCTTACTCTATCTTCAAGAACTCACATGGTTCTTCTCTCACAGCTTCTCTTGTTGTCACCTATGCATTAGTATACAAACACACATTCTTAATTTAAAACAAAACACATTACCTAGCCTTCAAGATCTCAGCATGATATTGTTTCACCCATTCTTCTACACTTTGAATGGATTGTCCTCTGTTTTATCCCTCAAGTTCTTTTTCCTTCAGAACTTGCATTAAGAAATCTTGCTTTTTCTTTCCTTTAAGGAATTCTTTGTTCCTGCCTACTCCAAGCCTCTGTTGGAATGCTACAGTCTTCCAAGAACTTCAAAAGTTCTCCTTTCACAGATTACAAATCTACTCTGATTACAAAATTATTCTCTGATACCACTAATGGTGCAGGGTAAACCCCCACACATACCCATAGTATGCAAGAATCTGCATAAACTCCATTGTCCCATGTATTTAACTCTGCATGAAGCCAAATCTTCAAACCATAAATGGTCAAGGCCCCTTTATAAGTCGTTTTTTTATATTAGAACCAATCACCCCACCGAACCTCTTATTGATGCTCTTCCACTTTATATACCATTACAAAGGGAAATATTCCCAAACACATTTTCCACCCTTGGTTACGGCCTTTGCACAGAGTTCGAGGCTAAACCTCATCGCAATCAGCATTCGCTATGTCCAATGGGTCATACACATATGACCCATCACTTTTCCTCCGACTCCGATATGACTATCAGATCGTTTAACACATGCTTTTGCATTAAAAGGCCCGCACCATATAACTATTGAAAATGTTAACCACTTAGGAATACAAAGGAATTCCCACTCCAAACCGCATATGCCGGATTTCAAATCTTATGAACCAGCACTTATAAATGTCGTCGGTCCACCTTCTATGTTAACCTTTTACCACGCCAATCCTCCGAACTCCGACAAGCGATCACCACGACCTCTGAACCTCCGATCACCGATATATCGTTATCGACGATATCACAACATTCCTAAATTGTTGACCCTTGGCGCCTTTGATCGCAGATATGCAATTTAATCGTGATTGTTGATCTGGCCACAATCCAACGGTCCACGATTAATCGCTACTCACTCTTTGCAAATCTCCAAGGCTCGTTCCAATCACTTTAAAAGGGTCTTCGGCGATGTGACATGATCTCAGCCGTTGATCTATGAGATCTGATGGTTGCTATGTATCACTTTACACTTCTCTGCAACTTCCTTTTACTTAGAAATTCTCCGCTATTTCGAATGGTTCTTGCGGTTTCTAGGTTTTCACAAGGTTCCAACTTTCGTTCTTCTGCTGCTCAATTCATTCTCGTTTGAGCTTGACTCTGCAGACTCCTTCAATCACTGTCCTTTGGGACTTTAATTGCTCCCTTGAATGGATTCAAAGGTTCATTATAACTCTTTGTTTCACTGCTTCTCCAGAGCTTCGCTCTGTTGCTTCAATTAGACTCGATGGTCCATTTTGATTCTTTTGAATCGATCTCCTCTCTCTTTGCGCTTTCCCCAAAACTCTGTCTGTAACCCCCTGTCACAGAGCCTACGAGTTCACATACAAATCAACACTTAAAACACTCATTTCATACATTCTGACATAATCAAGAAAACTCTACATATATTAATGTAAAAACACAAGATTACATCCGAGACTCCTCGGTCTCGCATAGGCCTGATTTCTACCATTCGTGGCCTCCTCCTTCCACCCGTAGGCTTACATATATTTATAAGAATGCATTGGATTGGATCATTGGAGGATCTGATCACCCCTCTAACAAAAGCCCTAAATCTCTTTGCATGCATACATATGTGGCAGATAAGTCTCCTCAAGACTTTATCCATTCCATCTTTTCCTCTGTTTTAAAACAAAAAAGTCCCCTTATCATCTCAATGGTCCACTTTTATTCTAATTAATTCCTAAAAACTCTCTCTTGCTCCTAGAGAGTTGAATTTGACTTCTACCACTCATGTTCTCATTTATTTATTTTGAGAGCATTTACATATTCTCCCATTATCTAATTAAATCACTTAAAAGCCTAAATATTACATTGATTTGAAACTTAGGAAAACTATTTCCTAGAATGCATGACCGCCTATGTCTACTATTTACAATGATTTTCCTTGGGCTGAATGCTCCCGCATAAGCTTGAGAGCTCTTCTCACATTAAAATACCACTTTCCCACACCACAACAAAAATTGGTTGCATAGACAATATATAAATTTACTTGTTTGACTCAATCTAACACCTTATTTGATACGATCTAACTCATTATCGCAAACTACTACCTGTACACTGAATGCACTACACTACAAAAACTATTGACTAAGTAAATTGCTTAATAGTTGGAAGATGTAGTCAATAATTACATTCAACACATCTACTGGAGGGGAATTTTGAGGTTCGCCCTCAGAATTGAATCATTCAGCAACGACATCCAAATGGTGGACTGATGAGATAATTGATAGGGAAGGTCATAGGAGTTGAATCGATAGGTCAACTGGGTGACCCAAAGGGTGTTCTGAACACTTTGATGATTCTATGAGATCAGTTGGTAAACTAGTTTAGATCAAAAAGGGATTGTATTGTGTGCAATCGAGTTATGGATGTGACTTGATTGTGTGAGCTATAAACATTATGCTTTGTAGGTTTTATATAAAGGTTAATGTTCGATATTAGGTCACAAGCCACCCTTTAATAAAATATATTTGTTATATTTTCATGTAGTGGTTTTATTTATGTATATAATAATTTTTAATAATAAACTTCCTAAAAAATATAATATAATATATAAATTTTTGTATTTAAATTTTAGATTTAAAAAAAAATCTATTATTATATTCCAGTTTCAAATCCCCATAAATAAAAATAAAAATACATGTATCAAACGTAACCTAATATTTCAGCCATGGTTAAATAAGTCGATTTATTCAACCAACCTTTTCCATGAAAAAGGCTGGACACGTCATATTGTTGAATAAGTGATCAATTCGCCTAGATAACGATGAATCTGCGTACCGGAAGTCAATTCAATAAGACAGCTGCTTAGGATTCCAAAATTTGAACGAATATATTAAAGTTGGGGCGGTTGCCCACTAGGTCAAATATATTAATTGAAAGCTGTGGCAGCATCCATCACTGATGGAATTGCACTGGAAGTTACACGGAAAGTTCTATTTCCAATCTTATAGTGTTATAAATGCGTTTTGATACGGTCGCGATATATGTGGTGATGAGAGAGAAAAAAAATACATTGTCAAATGGAAATTATTTGATAATGATGAAATTTAATTTTTAATTTCTGAATATTTTATTTAGGAAAAAATATTAATTGACAATTTGATTGGTAAATTATTTATTTTTGAGTATTTTGTTTATTAAAATAAAATTAGATTGGTAAATTAAGTATTTTGCTCACCAAAAACAAAATTTGATTGATAAGTTATCGACATAAAAGTAAATAATTTATCAAAACCATCGTCACTAAAATCTTCATAAATTTTTATTAAAAATCTCACCAAAAATAAAATTTGATTGACAAATTATTCATCTTGGAGTATTTTAAGATAAAATTTAAAATAGCATTTTACCATGAAATTTAAACAAACTATCCATTTCTAAACATCAAATGAATGTCTAAACCTTTTTACCATAAAATTTAAATAAATTATTCATGTTTGACCATTTTACTTATGATGAATAAATTACCAAAACCATCATCAATCAATTAAAAAAATTGTCATCCATGTAGTTAATAATTTCAAAAATCTCTCTAAACAAATTAATAAAATATTAAAACCATCCTGATTCCCACCCTAAGAAAATAAACTTGGTAAACCCTCACAGCTTAAAAATACAGACTATATTTAAATTTTGTATTCCAAATAAATTTGTCAAACCCTATGAGAGATTAAAAAATATAAACTATATTTAATATTAAATTTGTCAAACCCTGTAAGAGATTAAAAAATATAAACTATATTAATCTTTTTTTATCCCAACCTTGAGAACTTTAAAACTGCATATTATATTAAATTTTTATCTTGAAAGTTTAAAGTAATTTTTATCATGAAATTAATTATACTTTAAACTTTCTATCATTTTCTAGTGGAGTGTAACTTCTTTTTCTTTCTTTTTTTCAGAAGAAAAAAACAAAACATGCTTTCATTAATAGAGGAATGTTTTACATTGACAAGGATAAATCATAGTTGTTTGATAGTCTATTGCTCTATACTAGGCTTGTAATACAAATATATCAAAGATAAAAGGTCAAAATCCCCTACTATCTCAAAGCCAACAAGCTTTAGATCCCAATGCAGGGAAAGAACCTCAAAATTCAATATATCACAGCTAAGATGAAAGACAAAAAGAAGGAAACAGGGACCAAAACTCCAGTGAGTGTGAACTAAAATTGTTGCCAAGGAAATGAGACATTAGATCTCAAAAGTGCCCTAACCACAAATCATACCTTCGACTAGATGTTCAAAAACCATATGTCTCGGAAAGAGGAACAAGCCTCACTTGGATAGAGCATCAACATCAATGTTTTGTTCTTTGTATACATGCTAAAATGAAACTTCAAAGAAGGAGGCCTTTAAATCCCAAATCTCTTGCATCCAATTACAAAGTGCATTGACAAGATCTCTTTGATGGCTTGAAGCAAAGGTATCTTAATGAAAAGATTTTGAAGCTCTGATGCCAAGCTAGTCTCAGAAATAGGCTCACTTCTTTCCATTACTAGCCTCTCTGGGAAGGGAGGCTGGTTGGAAGAAGATGGCAAGGATTCAGAGGATAAGGGCTGCTTAATGACAACTTTCGGAGAATGGTTAAGTGTTTCCTCTTCTCCTTTGTTTTCAACAGTCATTATAGGTTGCTTCTGATTTTCTGATGTTATAGTCCTTCCCGATCTTAATTGAATATCATGAACCCCCTGGAATAGACTAGCACTCAAATGATAAAGGTGGGTTTGTTACATAGATCATTTGCACTGCTTTATTATTGTTAGGATTGGGCATAGGTTGAGCAGGCAATTGAGGAGGTCGAAAAGGTGAAGGTAGAGGCAACGGTGGAGTAGACTGACTCAGAAGTTGAAGCATTGAATAAGGTGTATGTGTAGATGGATATGACTGCATAGGTGGCTGGTAGGAATATAGAGAATGAGTTGGCCCTCTCCAACCTTGTTGCCATGGTTGAGAAGGTTGTCCATGCTGATATTGATTCCCATACTACCACTGCTGATTAGTGTTAGGATAATAATATGCATGTGAATTATAACCAAAATAGTGTGGAGAAAATTCAGGAGCCATACCTGCACCTACCTGAGGCCAATTCCTTCTTGCTCCCATAGCATACAAGTATTCAGCTTCAGGCTGTCCCCCTGTAAATACATCTTTAAGTCCTGGTATAGAGGGACATTTATATGTGAGATGGTCTTCTGCACAAATAGCACACTTATTATTTTCTTTCAAATTAAGAGGACACTCTTTAGAAGGATGCTTGTCTCTACATTTAGGATAGAAAATACATTATGACTCTTGTTCCTTCATGAGTTTTTGCTGGAATTTTAAAGAGTCCAATTGTTTGGTAACAATATTCATTATATCAATTTTCATGTTTTCCATTTTGTTTTCTAGTCCAATAATCATAGCATCAGTAGATTCAGTTTTTCTATTTCTATTTCGAGTTCCTCTATTGGATCTACACTGATTTTTTGAAAATTTCCTGCATAATTCACAAATTTGTTCAAAAGTTTGATGAGAAATATCACCTTTTCCTAACATATTTAAATTATTTCTAGCATTATCAGTAAGTCTCTTAAGAACAAGGTTCCAATAGTACTGGGATCAAACTTAAGTTTCAACCTTTGTAAAATATACAGAAACCTTTCTAGGTAATCTTCAAGAGTTTCATCAGCATCCTGTATGATTGTAAATTCTCATCCTGCATGTCCCGAGTTTTGCAACATTCTTGATATTTAGACAAAAACACTCTCTTCATCTGATCCCAAGAGGTTATAGTGTTTCCTCCTAACCCCATAAACCAGCGGAGAGTTGATTCCTTAAGAGTAACAGAAAATAATCTTAACTACTGAGCGTCAGTTGAATAATCATAACTTCTACACATAATATCAAACTCGAATAGAAAAGAGTCAGGATCTTCATGAACTTTACCATGGAAATGAGCTAGAGCTGATGGTGGAATATTCTTCATTTGCACCATAGTATTAGGATCCACAATTGGAAACAAAAGAGTG
>APFE030323529.1:0-10705 GCA_000404065.3 Pinus taeda
AATATGTTTTTTTCTTATTTACTTCCAGAAATAGCATAGTTAGATGTTTTCTACTTCCTTGAGTAGGTAATGGCATTCCTTTCATGGTTTTCATAGTGCTTTCTGCAAAAGTAGAATTAGTTGGTTAATTAGGGTTTACTAGGTTTGCTTTACATTTCAGTCTTTCTCCTTTCTGCAGTTAGAATAACATTTGTAGAGTAATCTTTCTTTCCTTTCATCACATATAGAGCTTCTTCTATAATCCTTAGAAGTTGGCTTGAGCTCCTAGTGATCTTGCGCCAGCTGACAGTGAGAACTAGTACTTGTGCATACAACACCGACGCTTCCAAGTTTGTTACGAACTACCGGGTTGATAAGAGTAAAGTAGGCAACCCAGGAGTTGCAACATTATTGCTGCAATACTGGTGCTCACCAACCACTGAGAGCTGAGACCGAATAGTGCAACTCAATCGAGGTCGGGTGAGGGAGGAGTTGTCTGGTAAGAAGGATTTTCAGGAAAATGACTAAGTGCAGGAGCAAGTATATCTGTGAGGACTCGACATTGTGATCACACACTTAGCATATTTCGATAGCATGAAAACACTGACCATCGAGACAACATAACAAAGCATGACCTTTTGTGGGACTATCTCGTTCTAAAAGTGATAAGTGCGACACTTGAGATAGACCTTTGGATGACCATGACGAAACTTGTGTGACAATGCTTTCAACTTTGTGTATGAGAGAGAGGAGTGTTCACAAGGCTAAGACAACCCAAAGACACAAAGACAAACCTTTAAAATCAACAGAAAAAAATCGCAAGTATGAAAAAGCAGTCAACATGTCAAAAGACGACATTTGGTTAAGCAAGAAAAAAGGTGAAAAGACTCTAAAGGAGCTCAAGGAATGAGCTTGAGAATTTAGAACCATCAAGGGAAAAACCAAGGAAAGCTCTAAAATTTGAGTGCAAGCCAAAATTTTGGAGGGTGTTGCAGCGCTACAACACTTCTATTTTCTAAGGTGTCAACATTTTCGATTGAGTGATGTGAGGAGGAGTAGCATGATGCTTTTTATAGTTGTCAATGACCACTCTCTTAGCATCCATATTTTTTACTTTGAATTTTCCTTTCTAGGATGAAAGCATAATCTAGAATTTAGAATCAAAGGACATATTTCATGTTCAATGCTTTGCTTTAAAGTTCCAATAAAGAGATTAGATAGTTTAACCTCTAGCATGTCATTTACCCTAAGACTTAGTTTGGATTTATTTAATGTGCTTTGCAATTGGAGCCTTTTGTCGAAAATTTATCAATTGAATTAAGAATGTGTTTGTCTTAATATCCTCATAATGTGCTACTAATCCATCTTTAAAAATGGACTAAGATAAAATAGATTCATGTTTCCATGAATAAAGCCATTGATATTATACCAATTGATCATTTTCTAAATACAAGGATGCAATAGTTACCTATTCAAAGGTTGAAACTTGGTGTAAATAAAATAATTCTCCATTTGGAATATCTATATTATAGGATCTTTACCACCAAGCTTCCTCATATCAATATTTGGATTGAATTAGTTCCTTAATGCTGATTAGAATCCATATTGATGCGGACCTTAGAGTGGTGAATGATCATCATTATGTGATTCGATATTTGTACTCTCCACATGTGATAAAGTACCCCCACGTGATTGAGTCTCAATAAAATTGTTTTCCTTATTTTCATGATTTCTTTGGATCTACATATCACTTTTATAGAACCTCTATAAGAGAATGATTTCTATGTAATTCATGGATTTTCATATTTCCTGTAACTTTTCCTTATTTTCATTCATGAACTTTTGTAATTTTTGTATTTCTTCCTTATTTCATCTACCATATTTTTCATTCGATCTGCCATTCCTTTTCAATGTATTCCTAAGAACATGATAAATCTACTTGTGTTAACATATTACCACTCATTTCATCAGCTTGGTTCTTTAATTGGGTCAACCTTCTTTCTAAGTCTTCACTTTCTTCAGATACCATGTTTGAATTTATATGAGTACTAGTAGTATTTATTGGAGAACCCTTTTACATGTGAGATAATAATTATGTTCTTCTTTATCAAATTTCGAGCTTATTATTTTGTGACAGTTTCATGTAAACTTGCTATTATTTTGATAATGAAGATGGAATCCTTTTTGAGCCAGCATTGAGTTACCTCAGAGGGCTGAAGCTCTTGGGTTAGAGCCCAATCCAAGCAGCCAAGCTCTTATTTACTTGTATTTGTATGCTTTGTTTCAGTTTGTAGATTAGTTTGTTGTTAGATGTATTTCTCTTATGGTTAAAAATAGGTTTCTTTTGATGATTTACTAGTTTGCTTCCATTTGTGCTTTCTGTAGTAGGTTAAGCAGTGACCAGAAAAGATTCAAAAGGCTAGAAATAGTGCTTTGGCCTCTCTTCCTCCCTCAAGGACCATGATTTGAGGCAAAGACTCTCTTGCTTCCCCAAAAACACAGATTTTCCTCATTCATAGGACTTCTAGTGTTTGCAGCTTTTTAGTAGGTTAATAGTCTAGCTTTGCTTTGCTTTAGATCTTCTTCATCATGCTCACTTCCTAATTTGCAATAGTCTTCTTTCATGCTTTACTTTCTTACAGCATTTCTTAGCATTTCCTTTCATAGATCATAGTTTAGACCATTTTTATGAAAACTTTGTTTTTCCTAAATGCATTCATTTCACTTGTCGCTTGATTTCCTTGGATGACTATCAATTTCTATGCAGTAGATCTCTTCCAGCAGTAGGCCAGCTTATCAGCAATCACACCCTCCATCTGATCCATGCCCTACAGGTCTCCCAAATCTCACCTCAATTCTGCCCTAGTTTCCTACATTTTTCCATAGAACTTCTTCCTCTTTCCTTGAGCAAACCCAATCGTCTTTCTCTCGCTTGGTGATTCATGGTAGACCTTAGGTGCCCTAACACCTCATTCCAACCTTCATCCACCTTTTTCACCCACTTTCACACCCTCAAAATAGTGAAAACTGCTCTCAGCCTCCTCCTGTAGGCCTTCTGTAGTTTCCCTGTTTTCCTCATGTAGATTTCCTGTGTCCTCCTATAGATTTTCCTATAGGCTTTCTTGAAGGCCGAGTGTGGGACAAGCCTTCAGAAGGCCACCTGAGACCTCCTAGGACCCATCCACACCATCCTACATCCTCTCAAGTCCCAAAACCACCCTTCAACGCCACCTATTTGCTGCCACACTCACACACAATAAATTACATGCATGTCAAATTCACATAAAAATCCAAAAATATGTTTTTTTCTTATTTACTTCCAAAAATAGCATAGTTAGATGTTTTTTACTTCCTTGAGTAGGTAATGGCATTCCTTTCATGGTTTTTATAGTGCTTTCTGCAAAAGTAGAATTAGTTAGTTCATTAGGGTTTACTAGGTTTGCTTTACATTTCAGTCTTTCTCCTTTCTGTAGTTAAAATAGCATTTGTAGAGTAATCTTTCTTTCCTTTCATCACATATAGAGCTTCTTCTAGAATCCTTAGAAGTTGGCTTGAGCTCTGTTGATGCCTCGAAAATCGTTGCACCAACATTGGGGGAAACCACCCGGTCCGGACCTTAGTGCAGTTCCTTTTCCGTTTGGTGTAGTGGCTCCGACTGGGGATAATGGGACCAGTTTCCCAGCAATAGATAAATGGGATGAATGGATACTTTGTAAATAACAGTAATTTTAGGTGAATTACTAAAGCTATTTGACAGAAATGCAAGTAAATAAAGCTATCCCGGGAATCTATTTGAACATCTAAAGCGTAGTTTTTGATGTTCTATATCCAAAAATACAATTATATAGATGACTGCATTCATATGGACATAGATATTAAACCATTCAAGATTGCTATACCTAAATAATTAGGCACAGTGATTAAAACAATGCTACCTAGACTTTAAACATTCATACTATTAATGCATACATGATTAGAAATAAGGCATATCACCTAAACATCCAATAGTGGCATGAGTAAGATTTCCTGTTGTTATGCATGCATACAATTAACAGTAGCAAGAATAATTACACAGCGAAATAATATGCACAGAATGAATCCAAACAAAAGATAGAAATACCAGTTGAATAGCAAGCCACTCCTGATAGAAATCGCTATGTGTAGCTTTTACTTCGACGTATCAACATTCCTCAAATCAACGACAATAGTGCAGAATCGAATTAAGAAAATTTCTCCGTTAAAATAAAAGCAGATGGTCGAGTTTCATAAAAGAATAGAGGCTGAAGCACAATAGTGCAAACTTCAGTCTGTTAAGTCTTATACAAAATTTTACGACCCTTTCTAAATGCATGAAAGGGTCTATAAATACTAAACTAATCTAAATATCTACCAAACAAAAATGCTAATTATTCTGATATCAATAACTTCTTCGTTGCTATTTTCTCTGGCAGACAAAGGAGCTGGATGATGACTCATTCTGTCGGTTGTTTATCTTTAGACCTTTGTTGATGAATGTCGAGCATCGGCTGAATCTCGGGAGGTTTGTTTGTTCGCGAACTGAGCTGGGCGGCAAATGAGGCATCTTGGATCTCGGGGATCATGTATTGAACGACATCGGTTAAGCATTTGAGGGCGGCTCTTTGTTCATAAGGTTTAATAAGGAAATGCCAATACGTCTCTATGCTTAAACTGTTAACCCCGACGATTAATTTTCCTCTGTTCTCTAACTCTGGGTAACAAGATTGTTCCAATGTATGAGCTGTAATTACCTTTCCGGGCGTACACTGGGTAACAATGTTTGTCAAGTAAAGTGTATCATTAACCAGATCAATCAGATTGTTAGAAGTCAATGTGCATCTTGATGCTGCCCTTTCTGCTTTCATTACCTGTGTATGCCATTCTGTGAATAATATGTTTTTATGTACTTTGAGTATTTTTGGCAAATTAGAGTCTTTCCCTGCTTTTGAATCTTGCCATTCAAGGTGTGCTGTGATAATTTCATCGGCTTGATTTAATTCATCTCTTGCCTTTTCTACTCGATCGCTCACAGTTGTGGCTAACTCGCAAAGTGGTTCCGCTTGAGAGAGGTATTGAGCCAATAGTTTAACTTGCACTATAAGTACATTGTTAACTATCATTGCTTCTTTTCTAAATTCCATTACCTGCGAGTTTCCCTTGAAATTATCCAGTTGTGCTGTGATCTGGGTTATATGCTCATCCTTAGTTCTCAGTAATTGCTCATTTGCTGCCTTTAATTGTTCCAAAGCCTGCTTCAACTCATTCTGTTTGTGGATCGCCGCCTGGTTGATGCTCTGTTTCTCCTCTTCCCATTGTTTAGTCAATTGCCCATTCATTTGTTGTTGTTGTTCTAACTGTGCCTCGGTTTGTGTCACCTTTTGTTTCATTGCGGCCAACTCTTCTCGTAAAGTGGAAATTTCTTGATCTCTAGTTTTTAGCAAAAGACTTACCTCTGATGCCTTGTCGATAGTAGCAGCTGAATAAGCTCCAGCATACTGTGACAGTTTGGTTAGATCATCGGAGGGGTCTTGTTTCTGCTTCCATACTACATTGCCCATGATGGTTGACTCGGGAAAGATGGAAGGTTGATCAGGCCTTTGTCTCTTTCTCGATCGTTTTACTACGGCTTTATATTTTGGGCTGTAGAAGACATTCAAAGGAGGAATATCCTCTACTTGTAGAGTGATTTGTTCACTAGGGCCTTTTGGAATAATTTCCACGTCTTTTGATTTTGGTGTGCCGCTGGTTATGCTTAAAGTCTGAGATGAGGTTTTACCCTGTTCAGTGCTGCTTTTGGGAGTATCAGTGCTCTGCGAATCTTTACTTCCACCGATAATGGTGCTGAAATGCTGCCATTCTTCTTGCAATTGAGGGTCTGTGACAACACCTTTATTAGTATCGGTGGTGCTTTGTTTAGACTGGGATTCCCTAAGCAGTTGTTCTTGCTTTTCTATTTCTTTCTGCTCCTGTTCTTTCCGCTGTTTCTCTGCCTGCTCTTGCTCTTTCTCTTTCTGCCGCTTTTCTGCCTGCTCTTTTTCTTTGTGCCGCTTTTCTGCCTGCTCTTGGCATCGTCTATCTTCCTCTTCTTTCTTCAAGCATTCTTGTTGTTCTTGCTTCATTTTCTCTTCTCGATCTTTCTTTTGTTGTTCCTCTTGCTCTTTATTATTGGTTTGTATTGTAGCAGGAGGTTTCTCCGTCTGTTGTTGGCCAGGCTCGCTTGATGATGCTGCTTGGGCTGTTATTAATAAATTTAGAGGCAGAGTTTGCAACCTCTGTTCTCTGAGTTTATTAAACTCAATTAGATTTTCATCGTTATATTGCCTCTTAGCGAGTTGCATGACCTGAAATATCGATTCAGCTGATTTGAACATGTCATCGAACATGTCTTCCTTGTGATCGAATAATGCTAATTTAGCATGTTCCAAAGCAGCGTATGCTGTTCGCTTTGGGTCGAATAGCCTATTTGGAAGTGTAGCAAAATTTAAGGCTTGAATCTTCAAAGCTTCTTTCTCTGCATGTTTTAGATCATGCAGTGTGAAGACCCCACATTTGAAGGGGAAAGTAGGCCAACCCCTTTTCTTTTCCTTTTTAAGAATCTGAGTGGTGCTTTCTGCTCTTATTTGGTAAGCAATCTCCCTTGCTAACAGTTTATCGGGGACATATAAAGGAAGGACATGAGGGTTAGCTTGACTGCCGAAAACCCTAATATAAGTGAAATGTTCTTCTCCGAACCAACTACCCACCGCAGGCAAATCAAAAGAAGCAAGGTAGGATATCCTTGGGATAGGTTTATCAAAAATTGCATAATATACAGGAACCATGAAACCATTGCAAATATGGTACATGTGGTTTTTATAAGATGTTTTCCACATCTTACGATGATAAATGTGAATGGGCGAGGGATCCTGCATGGTCCACCTCCAGCCAAGAATAGGGAATTCAGAATTAAAACACAAAGTATCCAAGATATATGCACTATAGTAAAAAGGGGGAATTTTTCTTTCAGTGACTCTGGTTTTGTTCATGAAATCAATAACAGCTAATGCCAGCTTATCTGATAGAATAGTGGCCCAATCCATAATAACACTGTTTACTGCCGCGTCCATGAGAGGAACCATTTCAATGGTGAAAACGGCAGAATCATGTAAACCCCACAATCTACACATCATTATGCCGGCATAACAATAAGGAGAACACAAAGAGGCGACTGATTACTTACCGGAGGATTCATGTCTGTGTTTATTTGGATTCTGCCTCCATTCCTTGATGGGTTCAGATTCGACCTCGTTTTCACTTGCAAATTGTTTTAGAAAAGTGCTATTGTATACCTTCTCTGGCTTAGGCAAATGATACATTTGCCTCAGATCTTCAGGTTTAAACGACCCAAAAACTCTCCCATCCTTTGTGATGAAAGTTCTATCGGTGAAGGAGATTTCTTCAATTGCCCATTTCACCACGTCAGTATACGGGAGAATTTGCTCTCTTGCTGCAATTCTATGGAGGAACGAATCTGCCAATTCTTTAATAGTATTTTCCGACCTTTTAGGTGAATCCGCGGTAGCTTCTTCCTCTGCTTGTGCTGGTTTTTCAGCTTCTATTAAATCGTAAGTCCCTTGCCAAGTTGTCTTCGCTAGGCCTGTGCATGTAGTGTCGGATATTAAGCCTTTCTTACTATTTAGCGCTGATTGTCCTGCGGCTGGTGAGTTTGAAACACCGGCAACCTTCTTGGACTTTTTACCCATCATGTTTGAATCTTCTTGTAGAACTGTATCCTGCACAGGGAATAAGATCCGGCGTAACACAGAGATAATAGTGAAATTCAGCGATGATAGCAGAATGTAAAAGATTAACGTTGATATATCCTGCTTTTGTCGAATGGCGCGGAGACAATCCATAGGCAGATCTCAGGGCAGAGATTCATTATGTAACCGTATAGGGCCTGCCACCTTTATAAATGCCCATTATTCCCAAATTTAATTGAAAATCTCTTAAAGCAAGTAAAGGGCGTATGGGCGGTCGAGCGGGAGGAATTATGCCTTAATTACCAATAAATTGGGCTCTCCAATCACTTTATTGGCTTTTTCATTGAAAATCGTGCTTTATCGCATCGCAGGGAAAGGAGGGCATGAATGGCTTTAACAATGAGTTTGAATATCGCTGATCGCCGATTGCGATATCGCATCGGCGAAAAGCATATGTGCGTTAAAGATGGTACAAGAGGATCGCCGATTGCCGATTGCGATATCGCATCGGCAGAAGGGATATGTGCATGTGTTTACAAAAAGGAGTGGGGCTGATTGAGATATTTCCAATGGCTTTATCGCGTCGGGGAAAGGTCGCATGTCATTTGATGCATTGTTTGTGTGCTTCTGCGATATGCGATCTTGCGATCGCTTTATCGCAAAAACTTTATTTGCACTTTATGTCGGCTTTTAGATGAATAAAGCTTTGATATCATTTTATTTCTAAGAGGGACCCATTCCATATTTTAATGTTTTTCAAAAAGATATTTATGAAATGGGGGGTTGTTTTGCAAGGCACAACAATTGGCGATTCACTGGGAGAACCAGTTATCTCTAAGAAAAATCGAAAGTACTTTAAAAATATTTTGTAATAGAGTTTCAACCATAAGGAAAATTCTGATATAACTAGTTATCTATGTATTCCGAATATTACAGAAATAACTTTGATTTTTTCTTCTTCTCGAACATTGTTTAGAATTGGTACATATAAGGTTTCAAATAGGCCTTGCTTGGTTTATAAATAATAGAAACAGGGGGCTTCTCCAAATCAGCTTTTATAGTATACTCGCTTGTCATAGGTAGAGCCTCTGCTGCCAGCAAACATTTATAGTCTCGACAGGGATACCTTTTAACCATTTGATTGTTCATTGTCCCATTCAATCAAGATTGTGATTATCAGAATGAATTTAAAAACAATATTCTTTATAATTTGTTCATTTTTCATTTTCTAAATTCTTGTTAAGATAAAAAGCCATTGTTCCGGTTTTGGTGGCCAAGCTGTTGACAATGCCACTCACTGGTAGTAGTCTAACTGAACAGCTAGCTCGTGATGAGACTCCTTGGGTCTTGAAATTTAAGCCATTACCCTGTTTTGGTAGACAGTATTGGTAATGTCAGCTAAGCTATTTTCCTATGAACGTGGTAAGCAGGCTTATGATAAGACCTCTTATCTTTAATATCTTTATATTTTAGAATTACACTCTGAAAAATCACCATCTTTAATGAATGGGGTGGACAATCACTTCTTTGAGAATTAATGGATGACAAGTTGGGAGTTAAAGATGCTGATATTGAATTGGCTTCTATTCCTGATATCAATGACCATTTGGGGCGAATTTGAAAATAGAAATAACCATATATTACTTTCATATTCTAAAAAAGGAATTAATCAAAGTTAATCTACGATTTCTGGATACAAATGATATCTAATTTTCCAAACATTATTCCCTTTTGGTTGAAAATTCTATTGTTTGAAAGCAAGTACCGATGATAATTCTCTGAGGCAACTAGTTAAACATAGTAAAGGGCCAATAGGATATGCCTTTCAACTTTATTTGCTAAAAATCTATAAGCTAAAGAAAAGAAAATCCTATGAAAATAAAGGGAGAAGGGGTTACCTCCTCAATTGAAGAATTTTTTAAGGATTAGGCCATTTACAGGGAGAGACTCCCTCACACCTGTTAAGTCTTGCAATAGAAAGGTTGAATGGCTATTTTCTCACAAATCTGAAATGGTCCAAGCCACAACTTTTGAACTTGGTGTGTTTACGCTTGTCCCTCATGGGCCTTTATCGCCATTTCAGAACTAATCGCCAACTTGGAATTCTTTTGATCCTGATGAGGCTGAATCAAAAGCTGCTTTTATGATTTGCTGATGCTTGGCATGGGTTTCCTTGGCCTTGTCTCTTTCTTCTTCTAATTTAAGGATTTGATCACATCTGAACTGAATAGAAGAGGAAGGAGTTTGTTCAATAAATTGTACTAGGGCTAGAGAGGGTAAGACAAGATTTGTAGGTAATATTGCTTCTTTCCCATAAACAAGATTAAACGGGGAGGTTCCTATGGAAACCTTCTGAGTAATCCTATCAGCCCATAATGCAAAGACCAATGTTTTATGCCAATTCCTATGATTCTGTTCGATTGTACATTTGATTATCTTGATGAGATTCTTGTTGGTGGATTCTGCTAAACCATTACCTTGAGGGTAGTAATTAGCAGAGTACTTTAACTTGAATCCTCTTTTAACAGCAAAATCAATCATAGAATTGCCCGAAAAATAAGAAGCATTATCAAATACAAGAGCAGTTGGAACACCAAACCTGGTAATAATGAATTGATCAATGAATTCAATGATTGCTTCAGAATTTGCTGTTTTCAAAGGAACTGCCTCCACCCACTTGGTGAAGTAATCGGTAGCAGTGAGAATGTACTTGTGCTGCTTTGAAGAAGGTGGATTTATTTCCCCGATGATATCCAGTCCCCATTGATCAAATGGTTGTTCAATGTTTACTGGTTGTAGAGGGAAAGCTGATTTTCGTTGTCTTCCACTAGCAGTTTGACAATTTAGGCATTTTCTCACGTATTCATGGGTGTCTCTAAAAAGGGTTGGCCAATAGTATCCAGCATGAATAATCTTGTGAGCTGTTGTGTCAGCCCCAAAATGTCCTCCCGCTGGTCCATCATGTA
>APFE030323543.1:0-17168 GCA_000404065.3 Pinus taeda
CAAGGGGAGTTATGAATAATTCGACATGAGCCTTGATCTATTGATGTGTTGATGGATGAACGATAAACTAATGAGTAGGTTGGAAGTCAAGATTCAGTGGTTAGATGGACTTGGAGCAATAATCAATGCAAGAGCTACAGATTGGGAGCCAAAGGACTGGGAAGGTACAAGGTATGATCGAGAGGAACTCAGAGAGTCAACTACATCAGCCACATCGTCATATTATCCTTTTAAGGGCAATTTGGTTGTCGATGGACTGACACCAAGCCCCAATTTTGTGTCTTGTATCAATGAATGTATGAGGTCCATTTTGGTTTAACTAATGCTCTAAATACATTCATGTGTTTGATAAATAGTGTATTGCATCAATATTCGGATAAGTTTTTTATTTTTTTCATTTATGATATACTGATATATTCTAAAAATGAGGAAGAGCACATCGAGAATTTAACAGCAGTGTTGAGATTTCTAAGAGAGCATCACTTATAGCCTAAGTTTACAAAGAGTAGTTTCTTTCGGACTGAGGTACACTACTTGCGACAAGTTGTCTCCAAGAAGGGAATTACAGTAGATCTAGAAAAGATAAGGGTCATCATGGAGCGTATAGCCCCTAAGAATGTGGATGAGGTGAGATCTTTCATGGGTTTGGAAGGTTATTATAGGAGGTTCATTAGGAACATATCACAAGTTGATTATCCCATTACATCCTTACAGAGGAAACATAAGAAGTCCAAATGGATAGAGGAGTGCGAGGCTAGCTTTAAGTAGCTTAAGTCGTTGTTGATACATGCACTAATTCTATAGATTGTAGATCCGAATAAGGAATTTGTACTATACACATATGCTTGCAAGAGAGGGCTTGGTGGAGTCCTTATGCAGAATTGATAAGTGGCATGTTATGACTCCCAAAAACTAAATGAGCACAAGTAGAATTACACGACACACGATCTTGAGTTAGAATATATTATACATGCATTAAAGATGTGGTGGCAATATCTTCTTGGAAGGTAGTTTGTTCTTATGAGTGATCACATTGGGTTGAGACATTTGTTTTACCAACCGAATCTGAATTCCAGGCAGGCTAGAGGGTTGGCCACAATCAACGAGTTTGATTTCGTGATCAGGTACATCAAACGTAAGGAGAAGATGCTCTGAGTAGATGGATATCGGTGAATCACTTAGCAACTATTAGTTCTTATGAGATAGATTTACAGGACAGGATCTTGCAAGAAAGAGAGTAGGATGTCAGATATAATGATATTATACATAGCTTGCAGTAGAGTGATAGTAGAGGTACATGTATAGGTCACGGTACATGTACAGGTATAGGTAAAGGTGATGGTACATCTACAGATTATGCTATAGTTACAAGTACAAGTAGTGGTATAGGTACACGTGCAGGTGCAGAGGACTTGAACTATCATCGTATAGCAGATGAATTGGTCAAGTTCCGAGAGAGGATATATATGTCGGATGACAATGATCTCAAGAAGGTGATATTTGGGGATTTTCATGTGAAACCGAATTCAAGTCACCAAGGTTACCAGAAGACACTAACAAAAGTAAAGAGACCTTATTATTGGCATAACTTGAAGATTGATGTAGCAGAGTTTGTGGCTAGATGTTTTGATTCCCTGTGAGTAAAAGAAGAGTGTAAAGATACAAGTGGGCTACTACAGCCGAGTGTGATTCCATAATTCAAATGGGAGGTCATTCCCACGGACTTCATCATAGGGTTGCCGAAAATAGTGAAGCAACATGATTACATCATGGTCATTGTGGACATGTTAACAAAGGTTGCAGGTGAAACATCATGATTACATTCTTGGTTTCGATCTGTTGCAGCCTTTTCTAACCACAGAAACCACATACATATGCCATGCATGCCAAAAATAATGAATAAATCATGCATGCAACTCGATACTTGTAAGAATCTTTGATGTAGCAGCTGATGTTGATGCCTTCTTACACTTTCCTACTCTTCCTTTGACTTCTTTCTCCAAGAATCCAAGTATGCCACACCCACTAAGAATGCTCCAAGAAAACTCTAAGTCTCCAAGAGTATGAGAGAGAGAGAGAGAGAGAGAGAGAGAGAGAGAATAGTAAGAGAGCTCAGAAAATGAACTGACAAAAAGGTTACCAACTGGTCCTGAGAAGCCTTTTAATGAATAAGGCCTCTATTTTCTTCATTTTCCATTATTTTTGTTCATTTTCCTCCTCACATGAAACCTATGACATTTCACCTCTTTTTTCTCCTAATTTCCATTATTTCCATAAATAAACGTGCCAAAATGCATTTTAATGCCATAGGCATTTCCTTTGCCAATTTTCTTAGCCATAAAAAATCAAATGAACACCTGCTAGGATGTCTTTCCCAACATTCATCTTGGAATAAGTGTCCCTTACATCCCTGCTTATTGTTTTTAACATTTATTACAAGGAACTTTCATGAGGGTTGTTACAAACATGATAGTCTTTAAGTTAAAAGCCGATGTGCAGCACTTTGATGGAAAAATGTAGCTACTAGAGTGGTAGTCATTGAGGTTAAGGGTCTAATCAACTAGGAGAAGTTGAGCAGCCCTAAACTTGTGTGTCGAGAAGGACTTATACAAGAGACAGTGTGAAATCCTCCTAGCTCGTGTTCATTGTGGGAGATGCACATCTTGGAGTGATAAATGACAACCATTTGTGCCCTATCTTGGTCTTCATTGCAGAAGCATATGCAGACCATAGCAGGATGAAGTCCCTCAGTAGCTAAGGATTAGTGGTGGTCATATTGAGCATTGTTCACAAGGGGAGTTATGAATAATTTGACATGAGCCTTGATCTATTGATGTGTTGATGGATGAACGATAAACTAATGAGTAGGCTGGAAGTCAAGATTCAGTGGTTAGATGGACTTGGAGCATTAATCAATGCAAGAGCTACAGATTGGGAGCCAAAGGACTGGGAAGGTACAAGGTATGATCGAGAGGAACTCAAAGAGTCAACTACATCAGCCACATCGTCATATTATCTTTTTGAGGGCAAGGTGGTTGTCGATGGACTGACACCGAGCCCCAATTTTGTGTCTTGTATCAATGAATGTATGAGGTCCATTATCCTTGATATGAGAGACCTAGAATGTTGTATAATATGTTGTTTAATACAACGAAGTTGGTTTGAAATTTGTAAAAGGTTGTCTATATTTTTTGCACTAGTGGATCTACTATTGTTTATATTCCACTCTATAAAGTAGTATCGTTGTGATTCTTGGTGTGGTAGTATCAAAGATTTTAAGTCTATATCCTAGACACCAAGTTTGTGGAAAGAAACATGGTATCAAAGGGAAGCTGACCTATTTTTAAGGGAGATGAATGAGATTTTTCACAAAAAAAAAACTCAAAGAGAGTTGTGGGTGTCTAGATCATGGAGCAGATGGTTAAGCTAAGGACATGGAGATGTGGTCTTGATAGGTTGCATGGCGAGATGGGTTGGGAGTTCTGGTGGATTAGTGGTGAACCTATTTCCCTTCAATATGTTGTGTGGTTCTTTTCATGTGATGGACTTCCTTCGACTTGTCATGGATAGTTAGGATAGATCGAGGATTTCTTTGGCATCGATGAGATTAGGTTGATTGAGATGGCTTCATGTGATGGACTTCATATTGGCATGCTAGAGTATTCATCAGATCATGATGTTGCATATCCAAGGTTTGAGGGATTTGCATGAGTAGTATTTGATCCAGAAGGATAAGGGCTTGTAGGATTGAGCTAATGAAGATCATGTAGGCTAAAAGGAAATCTAGACTTATAGGGAGGAATCCAATGGAGGTTTGTGATCTTTAGGTTTTGATAGAGGTACTACCAAGGTTGTCGGGTTCATTAGATAAAGTATGCTACACTGATGGACACCATATGGGCTATTGTCGCCGATGATGTTGGTTACTTCCTAGTCTTGGAAGTAGCTCCCTCGCTAAGAGGGAGTGTTGATTTTTATAGATTGCTAGGTACTCCAAGCCATGAGGATTGACAATTTGGAGGATTGAGCTTTCTTCCCTACTCAGTCTTGCAAGCACTCATCCTCCTAGATCAAATGCCACTCATGCAAATCCCCCCAATCTCAGATATGAAACATCATGATCTTATGAAGAATCTAGCCTCCCAACCTGTAGTCCATCAAATGAAGCCATATCAATCAACCTGATCTCTTCCCTGCCAAAGAAACCCTCGAGTTGTCCCAACCATCCATGACAAGACATAGGAAGTCCATGATCTACAGACTGCCACACAACATACTGAAGTGCACCAAGTTCACCACCGATCCACCAAATCTCCCAACCCATCTCATCATGTAGTCTATTGAGACCACATCTCCATGTCTTTTGTTGAGCCCTATACTACATGATCCAAACACCCACAACTCCCTCTTTTTCATTTCTTTGTCCACACTTTGATTTATTGTCCATCAAAGTAGCTCAAATATGCTCTGATACCATGTTTAATTTCCATGAACTTGGGTCTTCAATGCCGTGAGTCTTTAAGAAATTCCTCATTCTTACCTCCCATATATCAAAGTTTCCAGTGAACAATGGAGCATTCAAAAATTGATTGACTTCAATTTTGGTGGTTGAGGAAGACACATCTTTAAGAGGATTGAAGACTTTCTTCCTTGGCTTCACCATTTGTGTTCTAATGATCAACCTTCAAGCTGTTAGGATTTGATTTAAGGTACTGGCTCTGATACCAATTGTTGGAAATACTGAGAGGGGCGTGAATCAGTGTTTCTTTTCAATTGTTACATTTACCAGTTAGATCACTTATATTTAGAACACAAAAACAAACAATAGAAGTAAACGCTTTTATTAATATAATATTTATAACGAATGAAGTAAAATATGGGTAGGGCTCCAACCCTTGATGAAGACACCCAAGCTCCAACTTGGGATGTGCCAAGTACATACTTGGACTTTAGTGAGGCTCTGACCTTTAGGGCTTTGACCCTATCTTATCCAAGGCACCAACCTTGAGTTTAGGAGCACCAACTCGAAGGACACCAATCCTCAATCTTCCAAGCTCCAACCTATATTTGCTAAGCACTGTCTTGGACTTCCAAGGCTCCAAAGTTGTCAATTTTTAGGCACCAACCTCAGGGGATCCAACCCTATATCTAGTTCACCTTGTCAAGGTATGTTTGGTTGTACTTCACGTCTCCCAATATCTTCTTCAATGAGCCCTGTCAATCTATTCAACAATGCCTTCTCCAAATCACTTCATTAATGACAACCTGCCTTCATATGAAGGAGTCTTCACAACTCTTCATATTTCTCAAACAAAATCTCCAAGTCACATCGTGATGACTAACGCATAATGGTTACAATCATCAATGTATCTTAAATGATCTTGCACACACAAAACTCTTTGTTTCAACCCTCTATTCTAACAGTCATGATAACTGCTTTAGGGGTAATTGCTTTAGAAGAGAAACTATTGCGGCTATAGGTTGTGGCACAATTATAAAACAACCCTACCTCATGTAGTCCCTTTTTAACATATCACTCGCTGCACTTCTATAGATTAATTATATGTTCGAACTTTCAATGATTAACCCAGTCAACAGAATGTTTTTTACCTTCGTCTTCCACTGGACCTTCAACTTCCTCTATGCTCAGTCGACCTTTGGCTTTCTTTCTACTGTTCCTTCAGCTTCCTTTGTCTATTCAAGTTCACAAGTTGTGAACTTCTTTATGCTCTATTTTTATGCCTAAGATAGATACTCATAATTGAAGCATTTTAACTCGTTTTTATACGAGTTTCACCAATGACCAAAGGACGCATCTATTGGAGGGAGGCCGACTTGTATATTAAAAATATATATCAGAGAGTCTTTTATCCATAGACTTGATTATTCACGGAAACCATATAAGAGCTATTATACCCACATGGAGGTCCCACATGCTATGTCATCACCTTTAATCTTGCAATGGAAATTTCATGAGAATCAGAGTCATTCCTTTAATCCCGCAATTGCAACTTCATAAAAATCGAAGGTTTTACAAGTGTGCACATGCTCTATATTCCAATGGAGTAGATGTGATATTTAATGAAATATTTTTAATGAATCCATCGGGTCCACAATATTATCACAATCGGAGGTTTTACACGTCATCCCTTCGAAACTTGTGATTCAACAGATGCGATATTACATTAAGTTATGCCATAGTGGTGTAGTCGGGTCTGCAATAATATCGCAATTGCAGTTTTTAATGTGGCATCACTTTATGAATTGCGATATGGAAGTTCCAATAGGCAGATGCGATATTTCATTATGGCTGTTACCATAAACTATTCAGGTCCATATATTATATCGCAATCAAAGTTTTAATGTGACAAGCCTTCATAACTTGCGAAGGTTTCAACACGATGGATGCGATATTAATTAGGGTGTGTTATAATGGGACCAACGGGTCCACAACTCATATCACAATCTGGGATTTCAGTGTAACAAGGCTTCAAGAGTCGTGATGCAATGGATGCGATATTTCAATAGAGGCATATTGTAACAGAACCATCAGGTCCGCAAAGCTCCTCTGATTTCACTATTTTATTCCTTTAGCACTTACTCTTGGGTATATGCAATAAGTGTAGTTTTTCTTCCCTTTAGCACTTACCTTTGGGCATAAGGGATATGCTCCGATGAACTACTTCTCTTGCTTCTGATATGCTTCTCTTGCTCTGATAGGTCTTCCTTTGACTTCTGATAGCTCTTCTTTGACAACTCTTGTTCTTGACTTCCAATGGCTTCCCTAATGGCTTTCGTCCTTGGCTTCTTGCTCCTGTTACTTCACGAATCTACTTCTCGTTGGCTTCACATCATCATTTAATATCCCAGAATATATCCATGTTGACATCAATTATAATCTAGATCAACACCTAGTAGCCTACTCAGCATCCCTAAACAAGCCTTCTATCCACCTACACTTGCAACGCAACACTTTGGCCTACAACATATAAAATACCCACAAATTTTATGTGCAAGATACCTTTCACCTACTCGGCCTAGTCTTAATTAGACCCTCTCTCCCTCACTGGTTGCATCTACCCAAAACTATCCTAACAGTCACAAAAATGACCTCATTCTCCTCTTCGCTGGTTCTCTTAAGGCTGCGGCTCACTGAGGTATACTTCAACCTCCTTCCTCCTTAAATGATCTCCTTTCTATGCTTCTTAAGGTGTCACTATAACCTCCGCAACACCTCTTATTTATACACCAACAAGAGCGCTTCTCCAACATTATCTAAGGGCTTGAACAACTATAACAACAGTGTATGGTTCAACGCATATTTAAGTGCATCAAATTATTTTTGAGCCACTTCATCCTAGATAAATGGGACACCCTAGTGTTTCCAAATTGATTTTTATTGATTTAAGATGCATGCTTTTATCTTTCGTCATATTTTACACCACCCTTTTTGTTGACATAGAGACTCATACCTTTACTGGTGCACTCTTTTTTCAACCATCTTTCGTTGAGCTTGAAACCCTTTTATTTCTATGTTTAAACTTCTAACCCTTGGTCCATCTCAACTTCTTCTACCTATTTATGAATTGTCAACTTATTTTTCATTTAACGTTTCCCTAGGGTTTGTGACTAGAACCCTAGGGTTTCCAAATAGATTTTTGTTGAGTGAGGAGGAATGGTTTTACCTTTCATTATATTGTGAATCACCCTTTTTGTTGACACAGGGATTGATACCTTTACTGGTGTGCTTTTCTTCGACCCATCTTTACCTGAGACCGAAACCCTTTTATTTCCATGTTTCATCTTATAACCCTTGGTCCATGTCAAATTCTGCTACCTACTTGCCAACTCTCAACATGTTTTTCATTTAACTTTTCCCTAGGGTTTGTGACTAGAACCCTAGGGCTTCCAAAATGATTTTTGTTGAGTGAGGAGGAATTCTTTTACCTTTCATCACATTATAAATCACCCTTTTCTCTTCATGTTTCAACTTGTAACCCTTGATCCATGTCAACTTATGCTACCTAATTTCCTACTATCAAATCATTTCATGACCTTCCACCTACGATGATTTCTTAAATAAACATGTGTAAATTTACTATTCACTTATCGTATGATGATGATTCACTTGACTTACACGTATATTTTTTATTCCACTATGTAGGGATGGAAGTTGAAAATCCACATGATGGATAAGCTGTGTCCAATCAAGTTAATCAACCAAAATATGATCAAGATGTTCCCTATTGACCTAATCAACCACTAGAGGAACATGTGCCCTATCAAGCAAATTAATTTTCAGTAGGGGAACAACATGTGCCAGTTAATCTAATCAACCAATGGAGGAAGAATATTTTCCCTATGAAGTTGATCAACCACTAGAAGAACAAATTGTTTCCTCTCAAGTTAACAGTATAATAAGGAGTTACAGTAGTTTGGAAAGGGGTGGACCATTTATAGAAAATGTGGATGCAATAAAAATAGAGGACTTTGGGCAGCCCATCCCTCCTCGCATTATTAGAGACCATTTCAATAACATCACTCGACAACATTTGAGAAACATTCAGTTGTTGCACAAGCTGAGATACTGCATGGGTTGATCAAACGTGAGAAACTAAAACATGCCACAAAGCTTTTGGGTGTCCAAGATGCTAAAAGCAAGAAGACACATATTAATGTCACTAAAAATATATGCAAGGCATTTGCTATGTTTGGAGAATCAAGAAAACCCAATGTTCAAGTTGTCCGTAGGGAAAATACAACTGTTATTGTTGCACCAAGTACAACAAAACAACAAAAGTTGGCATCAATGTCAAAATCACTCCATGTTTCAAGAAAAAAGCTTGCATAAGAATACCAAATTCATGGCTCAAGTGAATGAAAATGATGAATCTTACTTTTGGGCTCTTATCACCAAGAAACCCTACCAAGATAAGATTATAGCAAGAATGAGAGCATTTGTGGTAGAGTTTTGGGAGAGTCATTCCCCTGCTATTCCAGATATAAAACATGTCGTATGACATCACATAACTAAAGGTGATTATGTGGAACATGCTAATAACATTGTGGAAATGAAAGAAGTTGCACTGTTCATGGAATTCCAGGAAAAAAATTGCCATTTGAAGTAACTAGCAGACATCTTCACATCATAAACTCATAAACAATTGAAATTCATTCATAAAAATCACATATGCATAGTCAGTCTATATTAGTACAACACCATATCAAAAATATGTTGTCTCGTACTTGAATATCGTAACCATAACCATCTTCATAGGCCAATCCAGGTTAAGACAGTGCATTTGACATCAAGATATTAAATGCAATAACCCTAATCATCAAGTTAATTAGCATATAACAATAACAATTTAACATATGACATACTCATCAACAACATATAACATAATCATCAAGTTAAGTAACATAAAACAACAACAAGTTACTGTCATGCATGACTATCCAACACATGTGCATATGACTACACTGATCAACTAGCATCTACCATGCATATAACGACACCAACAATAGAATGATAAGTATATAAGTAACCATAATTCTTATAATAACCATTAACAACATACCTGCATACCCAACATACAAATGTATGTGACGATTTTATCTTACCCTAAAGTCTAGTGTTGTAACCTCGCTTTGATGATCTACATCTCCTTCTTTATCTCAACCAACACATCAGCACCATAACAACCAACAACATCATGATGATAAAAATTACATACGATGACCTCACAATGCATTTTTGACCCACTATACATGCATAACCATAACCACTATAATGCATGCATAACAATATATAGACATTGACATGCATAACAAATGCATATACAACTGACACACATTCATGACAAGCACATCCCAATATCCACATCGTCAACCTCGACATGACAACACAACTATAACAATATACAATACCATGCATACATAACAATAACAAATACAACCTACATGTATGCATGAAAAACACATTCCACCCTTCGAGTCCAAGTGTTGAATTGTGCTCTGATACCACTCTGTAAAACTTTCCTCCCAAATTTACCCAAGCTAACTAGTCCACAGGGGTAAATATTTGATGAATAGTTAATATAATGTGATTCCACTCCCTAAGTGTAGTTAAGGAAGTGAAATGTATGAACCAACATATTGCAGACCTCCCCTAGGTGTTGCAGGACCCCAAGAAGCTAATCTACCACTCCAGGTGCCCAACCCCTAAGTTAAACTAACCTTTCAATCAATTAAATGCGCATTATCTCCCACGAAATGGGCATGCGTGTGACTAGGACCCTCGATTCACTCCCACAATGCCTGTAAGGGAGATACTACAATACTTTTCAACCTGTTCTATGCTAGAGACTATGAGATTTAAGCCACTTCTTCAGGGCTAATCTCCAAACCATTGCCCAAAACTTAATGAGACTTTCCAAGACAATAAATGAAACTAAGAAAAATCCTCTACCATAAAACATGATCAAGGAATTGACCTTACCAAGCCTGATGATGACATACATTTCGTCAAACACATTATGAACATGTAATCTACAAGTTATAACAACATATCTGAGGTTAGGGGTCTCATAATTATTTGAGATTCATAAGGAATCATTGATGCCTTATCAAATTAGTTGCAGTACCATGTATTAGGTCATATATTCATTGTTCGTTCATTTATCAACAAAAACATGATGATAGCCATACATCATAACTATCATAAAACATTCGCATAGGCATCATATAACCAACAAAAGTAAAAAGGATACAACAACCATAAATACCACATATGAACTTTCCATTTCTCCTAATTTCCATTATTTTAATAAATAAAATGTCAATTAATTCCATTTTTCCTTTCCAAAGCCTTTTCGATTGCCTTTGCCAATTTACTTTAGCCATAATAAACAAATTTCACACCCGCTAGGATGTTTTTCCCATCATTTGGCTTGGAATACATGTCCCATGACCTTTGTTTTATATTTTTTTACATGAATTTTTAACCTAAGTTGTTACAAATAATAAAGATAATGGACACAAGAAGTGGGCTCCAAGCGAGCTAAAACCCCCTCCAAGGGGACAACCTAAAAATAATCTCTTCTCTTCTTATAAAATCTACTACAAATGAGAATTCCAAGACTCAATGTTGAAGACTATAGGGAAATTAGATGTAGTAGGATTCTTCTATACTTGATAAAAATTTGTAAAGCACTTTTTCAATTTAACTTTTTATCTTGATCTTCTTCTCTTATTATTATTGTATGTTTGTTTAATTCATCAAACTGTTACAAAAACATAAGATATTGGCTCTGTGCAAGGGAAACACCTCTCTCTCTTAGAGAGGAAAACCCTTTCGTAAATTTCTCTTATTGAAGCTTCTTATTGATCAATATCAAACCCTAGACCCTTGACAAGAATATCCCCCAAGCACAACTCAAGTCCTTTCTTCTGACACTTTGTTTCCCAAAACTTCTTCCTCCTTCTTCTAGCACTTTGTTCCCTGACAATTGATGATAGTCCTTGTTATGTTATCTCCTAAAAGAGATAATTTATGTTTGATCCTTAGTGAGGTCCTTCACTAATGAGGATACCTTCCTTCTCTTGACCAACTGAGATCCTTCTTGATGTGAGGATGAATACTTAATGTGACGATATTGTAGCCCTAGTTTCTTGCATGTGTGAGAGGTTTCCTTGTGTATTTGACTCATTTCTCCTTCGCTTGAGAGAGCCTCTTCTTCACTCGAGGAGGAGGCCTTATAGGCATAAATTTCTAGCCCAAAAAATGAGAGATGAGAAATTGTAATTTTTCTTCTATAGTGACTGCAAATAACCCTCCTTTCATTTCACGTGTGATTGTAATTCACCCTAAAAATAGTCCTTTAAACTTCAGTTATGTCTCCTCCTTCGCTGCACTAGAGGCTCCTTATACTTGTCTTTCTTCAACTTTTACCGGGATTCTCTTGCTCAGGCCTTGACTAACAACTCTATCTCTCATAAGATCATAAGATCATCTCACAATGTTGGCGAGAACAATGACTTATAGACACCTTAATCATTGTCTCTCAAAGTACATACTCATCCGGGTGTTCATTGAGTATGACCTTCTAGGACTATTCTTGTCTTGGGTTCCCAACCCTCAAAGAATATCGGTCTGCTTTCCTATTCTTATCTTGGGTGCCCTACATATCCTCAAAATTATTCAGATGGTAGATGATTACCCAATCCTTCCATTCTTTTTTCCCAAGTCAAGACACGAATGTTGTGTATATATCTTCCTCTTAATTGAGGAAGACATGCCCAAGTTTCCTCTAAAAAGGAACTTGCTCAAGATCATCTGTGATTAGGAACTTGTTAGAACTCCCTCTTAGCTAGGGACTTGTAAATACATCAAAAGCTTCTTCTTTCTAGTTCCTTAAACTGCTTGATCTCATTCCTTCTTTTGAAGTCATGAAGTCTTTGTTTGAACTTCTTCTTCATAGGGCACTAGCCATTGATCACTTTCCTTCCTGGCTTGTTCATGTCATTTCTCCCTTTGTGGAACGTGGCCTTCTTGATATATTTCAAGATCTTTCATCGTCTCACTACTCATTTTTTATCTGACTATGCTTTAGAATATTTATTACATATCTTTTAAGTTGTACTTTCTTATTACCATCGATTTAGTGGACCTTCATGAATTCATCCTGATATTGCTTCAACATCAAATAGTGCTTTTGTTGGATGGTTCCTTCATCATGACATATTTGTAGAGTTGAATCAATTATCTACACCTTAATATCTCCTAGGACTTCATATTCTTGATCTCTTTCTTCATTTGATTCTTCTTGGAGTGATTATTCAACCACATTATACTCCTTATTGGAGCACTTCTTCATGTTGACCTTCATTGCATTGTAGTACATGCCGCCCAGCAATTTATTGGTGAAAGAGATCCTTTTATACTTGATAGTTCTTTAGAATTATATATGATGACCTGACTTAAAATTTGACGTATACATAGCTCGTCTTGATTCTGGTTTGATCATCTTGTCTTCATTTTATGGTTCTTATTGATTGGTGTAGCCTTGCTTGCTTCATATTTTCTTGCCTTCATATCATCCTCTCTTGAATCCCTTGAATGGGACTTTGAATGAGACAACTACCCTTATTTAAAAATCTTATTTTGAAGATTCTATCAGAGGATCTTGAAGACCCTTATCCTGAAAATGTTTCTTCCTTTTGATGATAGAGGCCCTCTAAGATTCTTAATCATGATTAATTATTCCTTCATTGTGGATGAGGTCCTATAAAAGTTATGCTCCTTCTATATGAATATCTTGAGCTATATCTACACCATGATCCTATATTCTAGAAGATGATACTTAACCACGCATCCTATCCTATCTTTATATGCTCCTATTCTACTCAATACTTTGAAAGAAGTATTTAAGTAAAGAGGTTGACTTAGCCATAGTGGAGATCTGGAGGACCTTCCTTCTTCTGCTTCTTGTATTCTTCCTTCACTTCTTTAGTTACATGAGATTCTTTCCTTTTTCTTTTCTTGTTGTTGTCCTTCTCAAGCTTAGGACAATCCATTTTTTAGTGTCCATATTCTTAGCATCCAAAGCATTGGAATTTGGACATAGCTCTATTTCTTGTTCTTCTTGGACCAAATTTGCCAAATTTTCCCTTTCTCTTGGCCATGGTAGAAAATTCTTGCTCCTCTGGTCCCACATCATCCAAGGCTTTGAGTCTAGTTTCCTCTATATTGCATAGAGACCATAGTTCACTTAGTGGGGTAGCTTCTTTCTTGGCATATATGCTTGATATGAAGTTGCCCCAATCCTCAAATAGAGCATTTAGTACTACAATTATCATTTCTCTGTCAAACATGACTTCTCCTAGTTCTTTAAGTTGATCCCTCATCTCGGAGATCTTCATGAAGTAGGGAGTTATTCCTTCCTTCAATATATTCATCTTGTACAAATCAGTTCATAGAGATATCACTTCTCTAGTTATGCTTATAGAGAATAGCTCTATTATTTTATCATAGATTTCTTTTGATGTTTCAAATTTGGAGAAATAAGGAATGGGAGAGTCTTTCATAGATTCCATTAGAATCCTTTAAGCTCTTGTCTCATCCTTATTTTACTTGGCTAAAGCTTGATTTTTTTCCTTACCAGGGATAGTGATATTCCCTTTGATGAGGTCTAGAAGTTCATTCTCCTTGAGAAGTAAATGAATCCTCTTCTTCCATTCAAGGAAGTTATTAGTCTGAAGAATTTGTTTCTTTCCTTGCAAAAATACATTGATGTATGTTGAGGAGGGGACATATATACTGTAGAAAATCCTATAGATCCACAAGAAAATACAATTTGCTAAAGTAAGAGACAAGAATCTACTCCTACTCTTTACAGTGAAATCCCATAAACATCGAGAAAAAAATTATCAATAGAGGAAGATAATCAAAGGAACATAACACAATAAATATATGTGGGAAAGCCACAACTCAAAACCCCACTATCTGTTTTGTATAGATCCTTAAAATCAAGATGAAATTACAATGCTTCTTCTCTCTAGAACAATCCCAACACTCAGCAAATTCAATCAACAACTCATAAGCAATCTCAAGGCCAAATCTTAGCCAATTCACAAGCTCTCCAAGTCTCTATTCCAATGTGTAATTCCTATGAAGGATAATTTGTATTTAAAGGAAAATAAAGCTGCCAAAAATAGCACGATCCCTCAAGGATCAGTTCCTGATTGCATGCACTATCAGTGCATCTCAGAATTATCTAAAACAAATAGTGCATTGTCCCTGCACTCTAGTATCTATTGGGTCTTTCTCAGAATCAACATGCATGTGTTTCTAATGGTGGAATCTTTAGTTAACTAGTGTAGCACTAATTAGGTCACTAGTGTCTCAACTTACTGTTTACTCACTATTACTTCTTGAAACTGATTGGAACTAATTCAACTAGACTTAACTAAATAAAATATGTTAAATAATTAAAAACTCATTCATAACTCATCCTTAAATCCTATAAGTTAGAGAGAGCATATGCATGTATTCTAAACGACCTCCAATTCAAATTTCCTAAGTTAGTGAAGTTATTTAAGTTAACTAAACTTAATTAACTATTTTCAAATTCCTATGAGAAAAGAATTGTATTTTAATTCACAGTTTAATTCAAGGACAAATTAAACTGGAATTTCTTGTTGCCATTTCTCAACACTCCCTCTCAACAAGAAAGGGAGTATCCACTACCCCAATCCTGTCTCTGTGAAACTCAAATTTACATCTTGGAAATGCCTTTGTCATGATGTCAGCATCTTTCTCCTTCGTGGGAATCTAATCTAACAACATGATCTTCCTCAATACACATCTCTAAGATGATGATACTGGATATCTATATGCTTGGACTAATCATGAAAAACTGGATTTTCAGAGAGTTTGATACAACTCTGATTATCACAATAAATCATTGTCATATCCATTAACTAACCAAACGAACCAACCAGGATCTTCCTCATCCAGATATACTCACATGTTTCTTAACTTGCAGCCATGTACTTTGTGTCTACCGAACTGAGTGCAACTGATCTATGTTTCCTGTTGTACCAAGAAACTGCAGCTAACACAATACTAAAGATCCCTCCTGATGAGCTCTTCCTGTCACATCGAATCCCTACCCAATCTGCATCAGTGAAGCCTTGAAGCTTCACTCCCTTCTTCTATATATACCACAACCAAAACTAAGTAGTGCCTCTGAGGTATCTCAATACATGCTTTTTCGCCTTCCAATACAGCTTGGTAGGCCTAACCATCGCTTGACTAAGATGGTTAGCTGCATAACACATATATGGTGATGGGTACACCAAATACATGAGTGAACCACAAGATTCATATAACTAGTAGCTTCCATTACTTCTCCTGAAGTAGCATCCTCCTTCCTTTAGTGCCAACTAGAGGAGTCTCCATTGGTTTACTGCTCTCCATGCGCATCTCCTGAGTATCTCACTGACATATTTTCCTTGAGATACAAAAAACTCCCCATCTCCCTACCATACCTCAATGCCAAGAAAGTAATCCATGAGCCCCATGTCCTTCATCTCAAACTTTGTTGCAAGATCCTCCTTGCAAGATTTTATGAGCTTCTCATCACTTGTAATTATGAGATCATCTACACAAAGTACAATGATCAAAATTTTACATTCCACCAGTATGTGATACAAATTTGCATCTACTTCACTCTTCATGAAGCCCAACCTAGTGAAGTAGCTATCTATCATGGTAGCCAAGTACGGGATGCATGCTTTATCTCATACAACTCTCCCTTGAGTCAGTGCACATGTGACTCATAGTCCAAGGTTTCAAAATGTTTGGGTTGCTCTATGTACACATCTTCCTCAATCATGCCATTAAGGAAGGAAATATTCACATACATCTGATGGATACTCCAACCCATCTATGCAGATAGTGCCAAAATATATTTGACATATGAGTACCTTGCAACATGAGCAAAGGTCTCATCATAGTCAATCCCCTCTACCTATGAAAATCCACGGGCCAAAGGTATGGCCTTATGCTTCTCCACACTACCATCTGTAGCTTTATTTACATTATAAATCCAATGGGAGCTCACAAATAACTTGTCCTCTGGTCTTGAGACCACATCCCAAACACTCTTTCAAACTATGGAGTCATACTCCTCCACCATCACATTAATGCAAACCGACTGGTGCACTGATTCCTGAAAGGAAGATGGCTCTGTCACAACACATGCACCCGTAAGTGCCATGTATCTAGTGTACCTCTCTGGTGACTTCCTCTGTCTATGTTGAGAAGAGGGTTCTCCCACATTCTCTCATGCATCATCCAATAATCTATCAGCCTCTCTAGTGTGCTTTCTTCCCCCTTTGGAAGACTCTTCCTGAGTGGATGTCTCCACTCCAAGAACCTTTGCATGTGGCTTCTCCACATAAATCTAAGGCTCCAAAACCTTAGGAACTAAGAATTCCTCCTCCACATGTATCTCAAGTTCCCTCTCAAGGGATACTCGCATGGCATTCTCCTCATCAAATTTGACATCCCTGTGAACCACTGTCATCCGACTGGTTTGCATCTACACCCAATAGATGTGGGGAGTGTCAGTGTACCCCATAAAGATCCCCACCTATGTTTT
>APFE030323552.1:0-15000 GCA_000404065.3 Pinus taeda
GTGTGTGGAGGAGATAGAGGCTACTACAGGCAACGTTATGGTTACTACTGAAGATATTTTTCGATGCCTTGCAACTAAGAAATTAACTAGGAACAGTGAGATATATGGTAGCTAATATGCATCCTTGGCAAGCCAAAGCTCCATATTGTGGCTGGTTCCTAAATCAACCATACATATGGGCCATGGCAGTATGCCATTATTTTAGTGCAACCTACTACATAAATAACGATGGAGGTAAGGATCAGTGTTTAATACCCTCCATACATCTTTACTGTGGAAAATAGGCCAACATGTCTAAAAAATCCTCCAAGTAGGAATGCAGTTGGATCATGTACTGCAAAATGGGTGAATTCCAAAAGAATCTGTACAAATGAGTCAACCATAAATGTTTAAAATAATAAAATAATAGGTAGAGAAGAATGATAAAGTAAATGGATGAAGATCTTTCACAACTAATGAAAAGAAATGGATAGTGCAATCATCTGGTGTACATATGCTAGACCAACCCAACCTACATTAAGCCTATAGCTTCAAGTCTGGACAAATTTGAAAGGAAAAATTACCAAGCTTTCTCGTATCCATGATAAAATTAGAGGAATGTTGGAGGTTGGCTTTTTACTTAGCTTTATGAGAAATCATACTTGTCCATTTGTAGTTTTGTATATTTCGAGCCATAAGATTCCGGAACTCTGGAAAATCAATTGTCTCATTTCCATCAGCATCAACTTCAGTGATCATGTCCTGCAAATCAGCTTCAGTTGGATTTTGTCTTAGAGAGAGCATAACAATACCCAATTCTTTCGCTGTAATGCAACCTATAGAAAAGCATGGCCAGCAGATTGGCTCAATTAAATATGACCCCAGCTAATTATTCTTTAATTTTAATAAGAGTGTTTGCAATGCCCATATAATGCAAATTTTCAAAAAAGACTTATTTTAAAATCTATATATTGTACTGCATATTATAAAACCCCATGGATTCTGGCTAGTGGAAAATAATGGTTGGTTGCCTACTATAAAATCAGGTGAAAAAAGAAAGCTAAATGGGCATGTTTCCATCTTTTACAACAACTTTTATAGGTAGACAACCAATTCGGACTCACAAGGTGGCCCCTCAATCTCGCTCAAATCACATTTGACTTGAAAGTAAGAAAACCACTAGCTGAAGTCCATTGCTTGGCCCATGGCAGCAATAAGCCTTAATAGGACTACTATCTTAGTCCATGTGCTTATTAGTTCCATTCACCTCTTGGGAACGGTGTATCGAGAACAGTTCACGTCGAACTGGGCATGGTGGGTCACACAAATTGTAACACCTCTTGAGCAGGGTGGAAAGAAAAGCAGTAACAACCACCACCTCCTCTTGTACATGGGTAGAGTGCTTTTTTGAAGGCCTGTTAAGCTAGCTGTCTTTGCTGTGTTTGGGTAAGCCTCTGTATGAATTGTGTTTCCATCTTCAGGAATCAGTGATTAATACCCTGCAGACATCTTTTACTATGGAAAATAGGCTAGCATGTCCAGAAACTCATCCAAGTAGGAATACAGTTGGATCATCAAGAGCACCAAGCGTTGTTGTACCCTGATGTAGGTGGTCTGAACTATTGAACATATCTATCATGACCTTCTTAAAAATATACATTTAACTAAAGCCAAAACCATTGATTAGGCATCTTCAACTTTTTGCCTTATTTTAATGCCTTCATTAGCCAATTTCGTTAAAATTGGAGGCCATTGACTTGAGAAACAAAAAAATTATTCCATATAAGCATAATTCTAAAGATGTTCGAGATACCAATCCCCACCTTGAAATAGAACCAATGAGGCTATGCCAATCATTAAATGGCTGTAGAAAACTTGATGATGAAACCAAAGCCACTAGAATTATTCAAATAATAAAATGGCAAAGGCTAAAGTGACAAGAGTTTACTAAAATTGAGGTAAGACATGAGAGTTCTCAGGAAATTATTTATATAGATATATGAAAAATATTATAATAACAATAATAATCTAATTATAAGATCACAATCAAGATCAGCCAAACACCAAAGTGGCACAAGGAATCCACTTATGCACAGCAATTTGACTGTTAAAGTCTATAGAGCTGACATACTCTACCCTACTGTAAAATCAGGTCAAAAAAGCAAGCTAAATGGGTATGTTTTCATTTTTTACAGCAGCTTTTATAGGAAGACAACCAAGTCAGACTCACAAGGTGGCCCCTCAATCTCACTCAAATCAGATTTGACTTGAACGTACGAGTCATACCCACGAGTCAAAATTGCAACTATGACTGAGGGCTGTGTAAGACATCGAGGAGCTGGCTAGACTCAGTTTCCTAAAAAATGAGATGAACTTAAGAGGACACATATTCAAAAGAGTTTGATGAAACTGGGTAGAATGGCCTGCCAGAGAGAGGTTGGTCCTAGGTTCATCCTAGCCCATCAAATTGTCAACACTATCATAACCAAATATTGAGCTTGGTTGTCAGTGGTTAGAAGCTTGATCCAAAATAGGCATATGGGGAAGTGCAAGTTTTAGATGATTTTAACGGAAGAGTGCTCTATAACAGCAGCATTGCAGAAGGAAAATGCATGTAATTAGTGGTTCACCTTTAAAAGGCCATGTCCTAGTGAAAAGGGTTCATTATTGGTGCATAATGCATTTAGCCAAGTGTAATGCATATAGAGTTCACAGAAAGCATTTTCAAAGAAGGAAAAACAAAATTGGAAAGGTAACTTTAATGCTTTAAAGTTTTGATACTGTATCTGGATCACTAAGAGTCTAGGATCAAATGCCGATAGACAAATAAATGTTCTTCAAAAGAAAAACAAAGAGAAATGAATTCCAACAAGCAAAGCAAGAAAAGGACTCACCTTCAGAATCTTTGCTGATAAAACAAAGTACATTTTCTCGATTTGATGGAGTTGGGAGTTTCTTGGAAAACTTATTGGCCTTGCAAACCAGAGCAACAAATTCATGGTTGTTTGCTAGGACCAAGTTGTCTAGTATTGGTATCGCTGCAAGAGAAGGAAATGGTCGCTTCAGATTCTCTTGGATGGTGGTTGTTCTTAAAAATCCTCTTGGAAGATATGCAACCCATCCCTCAAATATCCACACCCGTCCTAACCTCCATTGTGGATAACTTCAACTGTATTGATTTCTTTGTGGCAGTAATCAACGAACCTTCGAATCACAAGTGCATGGAGTGACTGAAAAAGAAATCAGAATGCAGGATCTCATTCAGAAATAAAAATTGATTTCTTCTATAGGGATAAGTTTTGACACATATTCTTGGCAGATATAAACACCAAAGAAAATATATGAACCTGCTCCTTAGATATAAAGAGTTAATCTATTGTTATTTGTTACTGTTTGTAACCTTTTGTGCAGTTCCATTATAAATTTCAATGGCAAATTTCGAGCATGAAGCTTACTGACCTAGACCACAAATTCTGGTAGTTTGAAGTGAAGAAACAAAAGAGTAGTTATGGCTCCTTATCGAATTAATGATTCTAGTTTGTTTGCTAATATCTACTTTTTCTGGCGATCATTATCAATCTTTTCCCACTTAATAGGACAAATCGAAAGGTCAGTAGCTGTCAGATCAACCGAATTTGTAAAGATAATCAAGCAGTGTATGCACTGTGCTGACCGAAATTTTCGGTCTTATAAAGAAATTTATGTTCCAAAGGATTCCTAAAACCTATCTTCAATCAGACTGTGGGGCAACAAATGTATGTTCGAAATTTAAATCCTAAAATTTGCGCTTAATCGAGCAACAGGAATTCGTTTTTTAAGCTGCAATTGAAACATTTACAAAGCAATCAGCTCCAATTCCCCATGATCACTTCATTGCAAAAAGATGCTCTGTTATCAGGCAACGTGATGCACAAACGAGTTGCTTCATTTTGACATATCGATGGCTTTTAAAGCTCTGAAAAGTTGAAATGAAAGCCTTTTTCGTGAAAAAAAACGCAGTGTTATCATTTCAAAAGCAAATCTCGCTAATATTTTGACCTCCCTACTAACTTAACCGCAATATTGCTACAATGAAGTGAATTTAGACCTCAATAAACTAATTTGACGGCAATATTGCTAGAATAAAGTGAATTTTTTGCATTATTTCATGTATTTTATGCATTTTAGAGGTATTCAAAATGTTTTAAATTGAATGAAATCCTCCCTTACAGATTTTCGGCGGCCCAAAACTGATATAGCACACATGTAATCACTGTAAAGTCTGTAGATCGTATAAAAAAATAATTGTTTCCATCTTTGGGGATTTCTTTTTACAGAATACACTATTTCATTAAAATTAAATCAAAACAACTTGCAGGGATTTACAGTCTCGCATGCAGATATACCGGATTTTGCCTGACATTAAATTTCTATAAAGCGACAATCCAACTCCATATCCCACAAACAGTCTTCTAATGGCCCATTTAATCAAGTTCAAGAACATACAGTAAAGCAAGTAAGTCTAACTCCATATCCCACAAACAGTCTTCCAATGTCTAATAGGAATTCCTCCTATACAAGAGTAGAATATAAGTACATTCTACTCTTTCTTAGAAACCATATTTCCTGAGAGAAGATAATAGTCCTAATTTCAGTATTCTCATAAAAAAATGTCGAATGAAAGAACTATTAAGCTAAATGGGGATCCTAACAAACATTTGCAAATAATATAATGAACCACGTAGTGATATATGAGACTAAACACACCCTCAATGACTGCACTTAGAATTCTTTAGGAGTTTAGCTTTGAAGTGCAATTATAGAATATTAATGGGAATCCACTCCCAATTGCATCGCTTCGAACTAGAGAAATGAGGCCAGGTATACTGAAAACTTGTCTCTGATTATAGCACCAGATATATATCATAGCCTGGAGCCTACAAATCTTTTCAATCTAGTTCAATACGATGTATTTTATTGGTAGTGGCCTGCCTTGTTCAGAAGTAGATGAAGTTTCACATTAATATATTATATAAGTACAGACAATAGAATTCAAATACATTAAGAAGCCCAAATCTGATTTAGTCCGATATTTGAAATATAAAGAATTCTAATGGCTTCCATTTGTTTTTTTAACTAATTGATGCTTCTCATGAAAGTTGATTTGTCATAAAAGTATGTACATGATTTTGACCAGTAACGAAAATTAAATTCCAGGTCAATCTACTAATATACAATATGCAAAATGATATAAAATATGTTTGGGAATTCTATTGGCAACACACTCTACAATTTCCATAGTCACTGTATTAAACCCATCAAATCAGATAAATCCACAAGGTTTAGCCACAATTTTTAAGGTCACACACTATGGAAATCCACCATAACTAAAGTACCACGACCATTTGAAGCTGCATATGGTATCAGGAAATATTAACGTATATATGATATTTATTTAATATTTTGATCAATAATGATTAACATATGATTCCATTTAAATAATGGCACATTTGGACTTCAATAAAATTCACGTAATTCTCAAAACGTGCCCAAATCATTTTTTTATTTTTTTTAATTATGATTAACATATTTGATTTAGATATGGATGTGCTACACATAGTATCTCAAACAAGATTTGTTGTTGAGATTTTTAGACTTAATTAATGAAGAACCACAAAAGGAGGCATGACAATTCCACCCCTCCCCTTGAAATTCAGATATGTTTTTGGTTATATTTTAATATGGTCCTTTATTTAAGAATATATTTTTACATGCATATGTTCAATAGGTTACTTACATTTGTTTATATATATATTTAATATCTTTCTTTATATAAGAATATATATTTGTATAGATATATGTTTAATATGTCACATGGGTGAATGCATGAAAATGGGTTACATTTGTGGCTCAAATGTGGCTATGAAATTTCAAATTTTTCCTCTATTATAGAGATGAATCCCTCAATATTCATATAAACATTGGGAATTTTGTTTCAGAGTAAAAAGACAATATGTGGAGAATTATGTTGTTTTCCTAATGATATTTTTTGAAAAAAAAAATTGGTGTCGTATAATCTCTCAATTTTCCATTAAATGCAATACTTGTCCTTGCAAATTTTCATAAATCTTAAGAGGTATACATGTGTTCACTTAGCATAACTTAGTAAAAAAATGTGTGTGTGTGTGTGAGCATGATCTATACAAAGAGAACTAAGTTTTTCATGTTGTTTTTTATTTTTTGTGCAAAATTATTCTTTTTAATATTTTTTGAAGTTCACGAAGTAGTATTTCAATTGCATTTTCTAGATACATGTGTTTTCATAAGACTTTTTTCAACTCTTTAAATAATTGAAAAAACAATAGTACCCTTTTGAAAAGGACTAGTAAAGAAAGATAGTGATATTTTTCAATTTTTTTGTTGTGTATATTTTATGTTATTAATATTTTATTGAGCTCCTTTGAAACTGTCCAAAAAAATTCAAGCATTATGTTTAAAAGAAACTAGATGAAAAATATCATATGAATTCGAAAGTGTCAAACTCATATGCCATTGGATAGAGGATTCTTTCCCGAATCCAACATGAACAACTCCTCAACTTAAGGATAAATTCTGCCCTAAATCCACCAAGGTACAAAATGGGGTTGTAGAGAAACATGTAGAAGCGGTGCTAAAATTGTGATTTGTAGGACCATAGGAGCTCGATCGAGTGCTTGATTTTGAAATTCAAATATCTTGTTCAAGGATTAAAGAAACCTTCGATCAAGTCGTGTCAGTAATTAACCATCGACTTGGTTGAGCCATTGAAAATTTAATTGCCCACCAACTGCTTACCAACATTTATTAACGACATTTATGTTAAATGCTATATATTAGTAGCTCGACTGAGCCTCTACTGTCAACCCAAAGAAAGAAAAGAGTATAAATTCAGATGTAGAAAAGAAATAGTAAGAATTCATTGATAAAGAAATATTAGAGCGTGAAAATTACACAATAATTCAAAACAAACATGGGAAATTGGAGATTTGGATCTAGAAAATGAAAGAAATTTTCAATCACTGAGGAAATACGAGAAAAAACTAGAGCAATGATGAGAAAAAGATAACATACATTGAGAGAGAAATAAGATCATGCAATTCAAGAAGTTCATGAACATACAAGTAATTCTAGTTGTCTCACTTCTCATATTACTTGCTCCATATTGTATGCATTAGGAAATATCATTGAAAACAAAAAACAAATGGAGAATCAAACAATAAAACTAAGATAAAATCATCCTTAAAACTAATATCATGTATTTAAAAATTGAGATGTAACAACAACTAAAGAAAACTACTTGAAACCATGCAAATTATTGAAAAGCACTTGAAACTATGATTTATTGAAATTTTATAAAACCACTTGAATTCATGCAAATTATGAACCACCTTTGAATTTTAATGGTTTAGGATAACCCACAAAAACTAAGGATGTGATTTAAGCAAAGAAAACCATTGTAATATAATTTTGTTATGAAACTAGCTCACAAAAAGATAGAAAATAGAGATCAACACCTTAGGAATAAGCCTCTTCGAGGGGGAAACCTCCTTTACATTACACAAATGAACAATTCTTGGATGATACAAATGACAAGACCTCCTTTCCATATATAGGAGTCTAGGGTCATAATATAATTAGAGCCGACATAACAATAATAATGTAAGGGCACAATAATAACAATAGTGGGCTTCTATGGGGCACAATAGTAACGATATGGGCACTACATGGGTACATCAATACAATAAGGGGGTTGTAATAATAACAATAAGGGGTTACACTAGTAGTATAGGGGCCTCAAAAATTTCCATATATTATTTACTTGAATTACAATTCATGGAAATTTATTTACAAGAGGGATTAACAAAAATGGTTGTCACATATGTGCTCTAAAACTCATAAACATTAGTTTGATTGATGCTTGATATCCTGGTGGGAGTTAAAAGAGAGAAAATATGCCA
Organism: Pinus taeda; assembly: GCA_000404065.3. Taxonomy (NCBI): domain Eukaryota; kingdom Viridiplantae; phylum Streptophyta; class Pinopsida; order Pinales; family Pinaceae; genus Pinus; species Pinus taeda. The sequence continues at coordinate 7,956 of APFE030323552.1, forward strand.
ACATCTCGGAGCAAGAGTATCCCCCATTCCAATGTGCATGTTGAGAAGACATTCTTTGTTAAACATTAAATTTTCGTGACATCCATCATCATATATAACATTTAATGGTTCCTTAAATCCTTAATGATGGTCCCTACCTTTGAAACCTCCCAAATTTCTTATTTCTTCTCATATGAAGGTTATGAGAATTTTTTAAAGACAACAAGTTTCTCAAAGACATACAAAGTGTAGTGTAGATTCATGCTTGCACAAAAAGGAGTGTATTATTGCATATAATTATAATTCTTCATGGAAGGCTCATGTCATTAATCAATATTAAATTTTTAGCATATCATCAATACGTTAATCTTCTTAGACCGTGGAAATCTAATGTCGATTAAATTTATCTAGTTATTTCTCAATACGTAATCGTGAAATATATTGCAAAGTATGGTTCAAAAGTAAAAAAGAGGAACCTTATTTTAAAATTTGTCATGTTTGATGAAAATAATTGAAAACATAAAAGTCATTAGATATCCATCTTTTTACGTGCATAAAAAAGGTTGCTTGCAAAAACATATGATTCTCTAAATCCTCTTACCTTCCTTGTGCCTTACTTGATTGTTGTACTAAAATTTCCATGTGCATTCTCCAAAAAGCCACTCAAATCATTTGTGCCCCTCTTCACCACAAATGATGACAATGTACATTCTTTTTTGATAAAACCTTGAAGAATCTTCCTTTTTCTCTAAATCCACTAGAGCTTATATATCTTCATTTCTTTTTATTTTGTTATAAATAAGTTTATTGGCCTTCTCATACTTCTCATCCACATTTCTTACACTTTTTTTTTGGAATTGTGAAATTCTCTGTAGTTATGATAATTTCTTCCTTTAAGAAAGTTCTTCTTATATTGTTTTATGGTCATTTTAGTTACATGTTTTAAAATGCTAACTGATATGGTGCTTCTAAGGAAGAAAAACGTTTCCACCTAATTTGATCTTATATAGTAGGCTTTCAAATATTAACATAATTAAAAACTAGTTGAATAGGTTACTTCTTGTATCATGGAGTGTGTATTTATCTGTTATATGGTTTTTTAGTCACCAATTATCTTATAGTTGATTAAATTTGTATAAATTTATACATATAATATTATTTTTCTCTCATGAAATAAGCTTGGTCCTTTACTTTGATAAGATCACTAGCTTTGTTTTTCAAGAATCTCTCATTCTCTCAAATTCAGAAGAATCACCATATCATTAAGTTAGTAATAATTCCCCCTGAAATATGTATTTAGACTTCCTATATAAGAATTTAAACTTAATTTCTATTAGTCTTTAGTTCAACAATCCTGAAAATTATTATACAATATATTCTTCATCTACTTTGCTAGTTCTTCATCCTCTTCTCATTTTTTAGCCACTCCCTTTCACTTCTTTAGTAAAATCTCCAAATATTCTAATTTTATTCCTAACACATTTTTTTAATCACTTAAATCTATTTGATTCTCTTATCATAATCCCTTTTACTTGAAATTCGATTTAAATAATTTAAATGTTTAGTAAATGAGATATATGTACAAAAATATAATACCATCCTTGTTATGGTAGGGATTAATTTTAGTTTGGAATTTATATAGTCTTTTGAAGAAATGGAAAATTGTTGCTAAGAAGAACTAGTTTTGAGAAAGGTCTTGAAATGCTTCACATGGTAAATGTGACTTGTTGTGAAACCAAACAAATATTCAAACCTAGATTCACTAGTAAAATTTTGGGCTTATATCTAACAAGAGATCACCCCTTCAATTCTATGCCCAATTGGTTTCAAGTTTTTTCATTTCCTAAACATGTCTTAGGGAGGGAGTGAAGGGAGATTGTTGCTTGTGGGACTAGATTACTTAAGGAGATAGGTATATTGAAATTTTACTCTACAATTTATCTTGTTTTATTCTTAATGCCTATTCTTTCTAAATAATTTTTCTCTTTCTTTCTCTTCTCACAATCCCTTTTAGTTAGCATTGAATTTTAATTCAAATGTTTGGTGAATAAGATGTATGAACAAAAAATATAACAACACCCTTGTTCTAGAGATAAATTTTAGTTTAGGATTTATATAGTTTCTTGAAGAAATGAAAAATTGCTACCAAAAAGAACTAATTTTGAAAAAGGTCAAATGTTTCACTTGGTAAATGGAGAGATGGACGTAGATATATTAAAAAATATATATTTATGAATTTAATTTTTAGTTTTTTTGCATTATTAAATGAATACATAAATTCCAAGCTTTTTAGTACTATGGTACATTTTCTTGAAGTAATTGATTAAATACAATATTTTTATTTAAAGAAGATTAAAATATATTAACAATTTTGAATTTGTGATATTGGAAAAATTATAAAACTAAATTTAAACTTAATTATGTAAAAAAATTCAAGACTGTATTTTATTAACTATTTATAAAAATATATAACCACACATTATAACTATATAATACATATTTTAAACACTTAAATTATAACCTATCTCACTCTGCCTTTTATATATAATTATTAAGTCTTTTTTTCAACTTAGTCATGATTTAACATAAAAGATAAAGCTTAAGTTCTATCATTAAATTATATATAAATGAATTAACTTTCATTGTTAATAATTGGGATCTATTAAAACCATAAAAAATTATATTTTTAAAACATAAAATATCCAAAATTTTAAGTGCAAATATTTACAAATTGCATACCTTCAACTAGTTTGAAAATTTCTTATCCTTTACATGGGGGTTCCTTTACTGGATGCTCTCAATTGTGGTATCCCTTCAAGTTAAATCATGGTTAATGCATAAGCAACAAATTTTAGATATTTAATTAAATCAAACTATGTAATGCAATTTAGTTGGTAATGGAAATATAATGTTTCCCAAAGCACTAATTTTTCATCTCCATGCATTATGCTCACATATAGCATAATTTGGAAAAGTAAGTGACCCATTATCCACAAATATTTTCTTTTCTTGCAAGGCACAAATATCACATAGCGTAATTAGGGGAATTGTGTTAACGGATCATGAACCACATATCAACATACTTGAAATTCAAACACTTTGTATGTGCACTATTCACCTTGCACACACCATCACTAGTAACCAATTTGCTTTACTAACCATTACAAGTAGAGTAATTGCTTATATTTTAGTTTGAAATTTTGCACATGAACATAGATTAAAACTATGATAATTTAAGTAAGTAGCCCTAATCCACATATATTTTTTACTTGTTTTCCTCATTCATATTCACATGACACCTAGCTTAATTAGGAAGAAAGTAAGTGGCCCTAAATACACAAATATGTTTTACTAGTTTTGCTAAATAAAGATTTTGTTTTATTCATTTATTTTCACGACCGGGACTTGACTGTTAGTAAAGAAATAAAATAGGCACTATCTCCCTTGCGTCCATGTGGTGAACCTGTGGTGGAATATGGACCCTTTCTCAAAGCACTAAAGATTCCATCTCCCTATATGCTCACATAGTATAACTAGGAAAGAAGTAAGTGGCCTATCATCCACACATATGTTTTACTTGTTTTACTAACCAAATATTTTATTTCATTCATTTATTTTGGGACTAGGATTTGGTGTTAGTAAAGAAAGAAATTAGGCTTTTCCTCCCTTGTGTCCTTGTAACCTGTTTTGGCATATGGACCCTTTCTCAAAGCACTAAAGCTTCCATTTCCCTATATTCTCACATAGTATAAATAGGAAAGAAGTAAGTGGCCCATCATCCACACATCATTTATTTTATTGCAAGGAACACACAACACATAGTGTAATTAAGGGAATCGTAGAGGGTCACCACATATCCACATCAATTCACACTTTGTATGCTCACAATTTTAGTTCCACACACATTCACCCCACATGCTAAGCTCACTTAAAATTTGTATAAAGGTTATCCTCTTTTCAGAATCTTTGCACCTAATATATTTGAGCTTATATTTTGTTGCACACCCTAAGTAAAGAAGAGCCTTTCTAAAAACAATCTTAACATGAACATACTAAATTTCCCACAGGGGCCAGAAGATAGTTTATAGTTTAGGCTAGGACCATGGTGATAGGAAACACATAAGTCATCATGGTTATTTTTCATATTGAAATATAGAAAGTTGTCTTTTAGGGAGCTTAAAATATTGCATCATCTAGTGACTAATTTGGTATATGAAAAGAAATCTGTGAATGGGGTAAGGCTTTGCTGGCATATTATCACACACCTTCATGTTGTCTCTTGACGTGTGGTAGGGGATCTAGGTCCAAAAATGACAACCAAAAGCTGAGATTCATTCATTCCCACTGGACGTAGGTAACTTAGTGGTCAAATCTTAGGGCATGTTTCCCTATAGGTTGAGGTGCGGGAGCACTTAGACCCAAGGTGATATTGGTCAGGCTAATGGAAGCGTCACTAGATCTTTCAGGATGTAGCCCCAATATGTTTTGCCACTATGATCCTCTCCATACCTTGGTTAGTTTTTTGGTTGTTGGAAGCAACGCTAGTGACATATATGACATGGCCCTAGTACCATATTCTAAACTATTCAGAAGGCCCAGTTAGTACTTGAGTGGAAGGATGTTAGGTATTTTTAGGAATTTTTATCATATGCAAAACCTCACAAAATAATTTTTGTTGGTTATTTCACGTGTTATAATTAAAGGGGAAATTAGCCATTTATTTTTCTCTTTGTCTTATGTATGTGTTTCATTTGCTTTTTCCTACAGAAAATGTGTGTGTTCATGTGTTCTTACAGATGCAACAGTCTCAGCTGTTGTTGAATTCTTTCTTTTCTTTCCAACTGATTTATTTATCATAATAGAATGCTTGTCATTAGTTACATGTTTCATAGGGATTATATCATCTTCAGGTGCCTCCTACATACAATTCACATGATCATGAAAATTATTTTGCCTTTCATACATGTTGAATGCTTTTACCTTTCAACATTTTCTAAATCACCCTTTGTGTTGACATAAAGACTAATAATTTTAATGGTGCGCTCTTCTTCAACCCATCTTTCCCTAAGCTCAAAACCCTTTTCTTTTCATGTTTCAAGTTAGTACTCTTGATTCATATCAACGTCTGCTACCTAGCTGCTAATTCTCAACTTGTTTTTCATTTATATTTTCCCTAGGGTTTGTGACTAGAACCCTATGGTTTCCATATTGATTTTTATTGCCTAAGAAGGAATGCTTTAACATTTCATCATATTCTAAATCACCCTTTTTGTTGACACAGGGGCAGAAACTTTTATTGGTGCGCACTTCTTTGACCCAACTTTCCCCAAGCTCAAAACCATTTTCTTTTCATGTTTCAACTTAGAACCCTTGGTCCATGTCAACTTCTGCTACCTAGATGTCAAGTATCAAATCATTTTTCATTTAACTTTTCCCTAGGGTTTCCAAAATTATTGATTGAGGAGGAATTATTTTACCTTTCCTCATATTCTAAATCGCCCTTTTTGTTGACACAAGTATCGATACATTTACTAGTGTGCACTTCTTCAACCCATATTTCTCTAAGCTCAAAATCCTTTTCCTTTCATGTTTCCAATTAGAACCCTTGGTCCATATCAACTTCTGCTACCTAGCTTTCAAGTCTCAACTTGTTTTTCATTTTAACTTTTCCAAAAGGATTGTGACTAGAACCCTAAGGTTTCCAAATTGATTTTTATTGAGTACGGAGGAATGATATTACCTTTCATTGTATTATAAATCATCCTTTTTATTGAGAAAAGAATTGATAACTTTACTTGTTCGCTCTTTTTCGACCCGTATTTCCCTGATCTTGAAACCCTTTTCTCTTCATGTTTCAACTTAGAACCCTTGGTCCATGTTAACTTTTAGTACCTAGCTGCCTACTATCAAATCATGTCATGACCTTCCACCTATGGTGATTTCTTAAATAAAAATGTGTAGATATACTGTTCATGTGTCTTATGATGATGATTCACTTGACTTACAAGTATATTTTGTATTCCATTATGTAAGGATGGAAATTGAGCAACCACATGAGGAAGAAGATGTGTCCTATGAAGCTAACCAACTAGATGTTGATCAAGATGTGCCCTATGGATTTGATCAACCACTAGAAGAACACAATGTGCCTATCAAGTTGATCAACTGTCACTGGGGGAACAATATGTGCCATGTCAAGCTAATCAACCACTAGAGGAAGAAGATTTTCCCTATCAGAATAATCAACCACCTAAAGAACATGTTGTTTCCTCTCAAGTTGATAGGATAATAGGGAGTTGTAGTGGTTTGGGAAGGGGTGGAACATTTGCAAAAGAATTGGATGCAAACACAACATAGGACATTGGGGAGCCTATCCCTACTTGCACTATGAGATAGCATGTCAATAACATCATTATAGAATATTTTGAGAAAAATTCAGTTGTTGCACAAGATCATATACTACATGGGTTGATCAAACATAAGACACTAAAATATGCCACAAATATTTTAGGTTTCCAACATGATAAAAGAAGGAAGACGCATATGAATTTCACTAAAAATATATCAAAGACATTCATTATGTTTGTAAAATCAAGAAATCTTTATGTTTTGAGCTGTGTGTAGGACAATTACAACTGTTATTGGTACACTAAGTACATCAAGACAACAAAAGTTGGCAACAATGTGAAAATTTCTCCATGTATAGAGAAAAACATTGTACAAGCACACCAAATTCAGGGTTCTAGTAAATGAAAATGATGAATATGATTGTTGGGCTCTTATTGTTAGGCAACCCTATCAAGACATGCTTACAACAGGAACCATTGTGGTATAGTTGAATTGTTTGAGGAATTTCAAGAAAGTAATCACCATGTAAAGATATCCATAAGGATGTTTCATAAATTGAAACCATGGTTTATTAGGCCTAATACAATCTGTGACACATGATGTTGCCAATATCATGTTGAATTTTAGTGCCATTATGATACTTTAGGGGAATTTTACAAGAAGAAGTATCACGATGACCCTCCTCCTCCTAAAGTGCATGATTTTGTTTCATCAATAT
>APFE030323552.1:17500-40530 GCA_000404065.3 Pinus taeda
AATCAAGCTCTATAGTCACAAGTTAATTAGTCATCTCGATTTTAATTGCAAATGGCATAATTCTAACAAAATGAAGGACATATTGACACACGCACAAGCACATGACACATGCCCATAATGACACATGCAGAAGCACACGACAATGTGACTAGTATTATGATCCATTTCCCAACAAGATTGGAAAATAGAGACAATGGATAAATGAAGAGACGAAACAAATGGGAAAACAAAGGGAATGGGTAGACGAAGAGACGAAAATGGACATGCATATAAGTTCCCTTTCTTCAATGATACTCGTACACAGGAGTTGGAGTTGTTCAAAGCCAAGATAGATTTTGGGGCATTGCGTGAGAAATAGATTGGTGTTTTTTCTGAGTTTTGGGTTCTGCAGATTGAATTTGGGCAAATGGTTTATGGTTAATTGAGAGTAAGAGATTCAGTTTGAAAAGTTCAAGCAGGTTGTGTTAAGCTAAGCGTGTGCCTGAATTTTCAATGACATCTCTATTTTGATTAACAAGTTTTTAGGGTTGGTTTATGGCATGGGATTGAGGTCGATTTTATGTTTAGACATGGCGATCTATGACTCCCACTTGAACACTGGAAATTCGAGCTCCCCTTTAGAGCATTTTCTCTCTTTTGTTTATGCGATGAAAGGCGCTCTATTGCCAAGGGCGCTCAAATTCGTCATTCGAGGGGTAGCGAAAGATATAGTATTAAATTTTTTGATGCCAAAAAGGAAATTCCATTGGAAGGAGAAGAAAATGGTAAGTCTCCCAAAACAAAATCGAATCAAAATTATTTTTCGCAAACAGATATTGACATTTCCCAAGATGAGAGCCCTTTGGTTAATGAAGAGAAGCCCTGCACGAATTTTTTTCTCACTATTGTAACAAAAACCCTTCTTTTGGGAAATTTCTTGCAATCCATTCCAAACTATTTTATATCTGTAAATAAGTGCTTTCCAAACCATTTTAGATCTGGAAAGAAGTGCTTTGGAACACATACTTGTGATACAACTAGTATTGGTTTCAATCCGATGGAAGAAAGAGATAGAGGTAAGACTAAGATGATGGTCGCATTGATTTTAGCCTAATAACACAACATCCATAGTTGAGTAGCTCAATCGACTCAAATCCTGCTATTACTCGCATCAAATGGTTTGTCATTTGAACTGTTTCTAAACCTCTTGTTGGAATACTGTCTTTAGAGTTAGCTAAAGTTGGAGAAGAAGCATGTCAAGATAAACAAAATAAGAGTGGAAACAGTGGCGATGGCCTAGCTTTCATTGTAACAAATGAGAAAAATGATTTCCCTAAGAATAGTTATGGGCAATACTTGGGATTGTTCAACTCTACTATGAATGGGGATTCAAATAATAGATTGGTGTCAACTCTATCGAATAACAAATTGGTTGCAGTGGAGTTGGGGATTTGAATAACAGATTGGTTACAATGGAGTTTGATACTAGAAAGAGCAATGCCAATGACATTCAAAGCTAGATCCACCACCGACAGTAACTTCTTCGAAGAGGTGAGGCTAGCTTCCACCACCTTGCTTTTGTATCCTGGCTAGTAGCCACAGCAGTTTTATCTCAACTTGTTCATTGTATCTCATAGCAGAAACATAACCGACTCTGTCCACTATATCTCATCTTCGAGAGGGTTTCATTACCACTCCTACTGCTGAGCAAGGACGACCCATATCAGAAGCACATAATAAGAATGAAGAAGAGGAAAGGGTATTAGCAAGGACAACCCATATTAGAAGCACATAATAAGAATGAAGAAGAGGAAAGGGTAGATAATAGGAAGCTTACCTTCAGATACACCAACTGAACTGAGCCTTTGGGTGCATCTGTGCTTTTGCAAGTATGTCGGGTCATCATTTCAGTCAACTGCCTATGTTGTTGGTGTGACCGTAGTATGCTACAAAAGCCACAAAGAAAGGTAATTATCCTTATCCTTACATTTGAATTCGGTATCCAACAATAATTCAGTATCCATAGCTATTGCAAAACAATTTGATATCCATAGATTTTGCAGAGACATTTGAATTCCGTATCCATAGTTGTTGTAGAGAAACTATTACAGAGAAAGGTAATGGTAGCAGAGAAAGGTAATGGTAGTGATTTCAGTACCAATAGATGTTGCAGAGAAACTCTCCTATAGTCACGCGCATGATAGATGTTGCAAAGAAACTCTCCTTTGGCCCTCCTCTCCTCTCGCCACACTCATCTTCATGCAGGCCACACAGATCACCTGTCTATCTAAAGTAAGACAATGTTTGTCCCACAAAATTTGATATCAGTGAACATCCCAAGCATTAGGCATGCATGATATCAAAGAACATCCCAATCCCAAGCATTAAATCCCTAGCATTAATGCTAGCATTAAGCTAATCTATAGTTGATCTATCAATGATAAGGAAAACATAAATATATATAACCTAAATTTTTGCCTTGTCACCTCGAGAAGAGACCAAATAAGATAGTAAATCACTATGTATCTAAAAAATTTCATTATAACACATGAAATGATGGTAACAAACAGCTCACAGACAGCTCAATTAATATTAACATCATGGTTTTCGATTACTATAGTCCGTGACCATTTCCAGATGGCAGGGACTAATAAACCTTTACACCATATTTCACATAATTCCATGAAAATTTATAAATTCTAGTTTATCGTTGGTAATGGAGGGCACTAGTATGGTGGAGCCACTGGATATGACGGGCTTTTCCCTCCCTTTTTTTGTCGTATAACAAACCATATTCAATAAAATGATGTGGCGATAATTTTGTAACAAGCACATTAAATTGGCCTAATGGTAAGGCATAACAATGATATCAGGGAGATTTGAGCTTCAACCCTCACAAGGACCTACATTGGTTATTTAAATTTTTTCCAACCAACCTTAAGGGCCATGTGTTTCCCTTTCACAGTGCCACATGCTTCTCAACCATTGACCCACATGTCACTTCTTGATTAGGCCAATTGCGCTCCAATTGTGTTGCCACTTGTTGAGATCCCATTGGTCCACATGGGAACTTACCATGTCACCTACCATTTCACCTACCACATCAACATTTACTTTGACCTTTGAATTTGACTTTATTGACCAATTTTGACAAGAATGTCAAAATGTGATTTGCCCTTTATGTAGACTCAGTTTGTGCCCTTTTAAGTTGCACCACAATCAATCTTTCGAGCTCTAAACAATGGAACCATTTAAAAGGAATTTTGAGACATTCAAATTCTAAGCATTTTAAGATCCACCTAGATCACATCTTCAAACAAAAAGAACTTTTGGACTCCAAACTTTGTACAAACATAAAATATACTCATCTCCCATATTCCTATACCCACTTACTCGACAACAACCCAAAAGAAATTTTATGTGACATATAAGTGATTTATGCATGGCATCTCTTTTAAAAATTGCCCAACTTTGGGGATATGCAACATGTGATTTACAAATAAATTTGCAGCTTTCAACTAGACAAATAATCTACCCTCTTTTTGCCCAACCAAACTAGTGAGTCATTTTTTGTAGATCACTTTATTCATGATCTACTTTAGGAATGGTTATAGTGTACTCCATTCTTTCATCGGCCACTTTCTTCACAAGTGATCGTACAACCTTCTTGTCCTTCTTAGCATGAGGTTGTGAATGAAGTTTCTAGCACTTTTCAATGTAGTGCCCACTTATATTGAAAAGGGTACAAAAATTATTGTGCTTGTTTCTTGGCAACAAGGCCTTCAAACATGGAAGATGGTCTTCCTTCCTTGTTCCACTTTCAGGTGACATGTTCATTTTTTGGATCAATACTTTCCTTTCTTTCCACTTGGATACACAGCGGTTAGCTGCATGAAAAAAATTAAAAGGAAACATTTTACACAATTTTTTATTATATGATCATGCTTATTATAATCAAATAAAGTGTTTGAATAATCATTGTAGTTATACCTTTCATGGTTTTCTTTTGCGCTATGAATCCAACAAGGCGAACTTGACTAGCATGGAAAGCTTGATTGTCAAGAAGAAGTTGATTTATTTCTCCCTTTGAAAGGATCATCTCTGTTACGAGATGTCTTGCAATCATCTTCACCATCATTACATGATAAAGACTAATCTCTTTAGAGATGTTTTACAATCATTTCCACAACCATGATGTGATAATCTGTCAATTTGTAATTCTTTTTCCATGAATTCCACACTTGTAGAAATCCTTATCTCTATTTTTTCCAAGCATTATACAACTTCTTCTTGGAAATATCCCAACCCTTCATGGCTAGGTTGTTTCCTTACCTCAATAGGGTTAACGATACCTTGACCATTAATTCCAAGGTCCTTGCCATTGTATCCTATCTTGGTCAACAATTTCATACTAATACCTTTGGTATGTTTCTCAAATGATGCAAACATAGCATTATCATTATCATGAGAATGAATTGGACTTGAACATGAAGTATTTTTTACCTCCTTTTTTGTGTGGAACATTTGGTCCTCTTCCTAAATTTTATCCATCTCCTCCTTCTCTAGTGTAGATGAAGCGGTAGATGAAGCTTATAGGAAACCACTCTTATGGGCAGCACATAGGAAGTATTCTGCAATTGACAAAATGAGAAAGCATCAGTATTCTCCTAATAAGGTCCATATCCTTTATACTCACCATGACCACAAACTTTTCTAGCCTTGGAGGGACATTTTACCACTTCAGTAGCATAACATTCACCATTTTGATCCTCGATAGAATTCTGCAACATAAGATGTAACTTTCTCTTCTCGCCCTCTGCAGCTTCAAGGAGTATCTTAAGTTACCTATTCTTCTCTTCAAGAGATAAGTTAATCTCTTCCAATTCTTGGAGTCTCGCATGATTTAAACTCTCACCCATGATTGTAATATAGTCAGACTTTCTCTAATAACACTTGATATGAAAATTGATCGTCACTGACACTATACAAAATTTAAAATTTTGAAAACATTTGGGTATTTAAAATGTCTTAATTCTTACGTGTTCAAGTATGAATATTTAAATTAAATTAACTTGACAATATAAAACAAGCATTCCATACTCAACATAAAATTATGGAGAAATGTTAGCAAGGAAATATCAACGCAACAAGAAAGTGATAAGGGATTTTTCCCTACTTGGAATATGTCTCTAGACCTTTATTCAATATTGGGGTAGCCACTTTATTGATCTCAACATGTATATAATGAGTACATACAATCTTTGTCAATTCAAGAAAGGTCTCTCTCTTCGAGTGGCACTGTCTCTCCTACAAATAGATGTTCTCCTACACATAAATCTTATTCAAAGAGTCCTTTTCACTCAAAAATAAAAGAAAGTAGATCAAAAGGACACTCTCACATGTAGCGGCAATAGGTCCTCATGAATCTTTTGCTTAAAATCAATCCATACTCATCATCATCAAGGGTTGTAAACATGGTTGATCAATACATGAATTTTCAAGCTTCAAATTGAAAATATGACACTTCCATGCTCAGAAGGCTCAAAAACCCATATTTAGGCTCTTATGGCTCTCAAAAAGGATAATATATGATAAAAATATCCTCCCTTTACCAAATGCACTACTAAAGTTCTCAAGAAAACACCTGCAAATGATTCAAAAAAGAAATATATAGTGGGTTGGTGAAATCAGATGGAAATTTTTATGTTTTCATGTTGCTTAGATGAGTCCAAAACCCCTATCTTTGCTCTTCTAATGCTCAAAAAATCCTACAAATTGCCAAAATCTCCTATTTACAAAAAAAATATAAACTACTCAACACAATGTGCAACTAACCATACAAAAACACTTCTTCAAAAATTCTTATTGCTGGTTCCAATAGAGTTTTCTCAACTCGAGTGACCTACTACAAATGATGACACTCAAAAACACCAAGTACAACTCCTGAAATTAGCCTCCAAAATTTGCTAGGTGATTGGCTATCTCGGCACAAAAACATATTCCTCTCCATAAACAATACAACTCCCCCTTGTGGCACATTAGTAAAGTTTTAAAATAATATGGTGGAGGTTGGACATCAAACCCGCCTCCCTAAACTCATGGTCCATTTAGTACATATTATAAAGGTATTTTTATGATTTTGAAATCCATAACTCACCACATTAAAAACAATTGACACATCATGCCATATATGCATTATACATTAAATACGCCACCCTCCACGTACTATATGCCAGCACCATATACATTCTATATATACTAATAAACCTTTACGCCATATTTCACATAACACCATGCACATTTATAAATGTTGGTTGCTTGTTGGTAATGGCGGGCTCTAATATGGCTGTGCTTCCAGATATGACAGGCTCCTCCCTCCTCTCTTTTTTTGTCGCATAACAGACCATATTCAATAAAATGATGCGGAAACCATATCAAAAGAAAAAAGATTTAGTTGGCCTAATGTTAAGGTGCTACAATGATAGCCAACAAGTTCAAAGTTCGATCCTCACTGGATCATGTGTTGGGTATTTAAACTTTTGTCAACCAACCAAGAGCCACATGGTGCTCAACTATTGGCTGACATTCTCCCTCGTGATTAGACGACTTTCCCTCCAATTGCACTACCACAACCTTCTACGTTAACATTTACTTTGACTTTTGACTTTGACTTTTTTAATGATTTTGAGCAGATCTTTAAACTACGATATCTCCCTCATACGAACTTTTGTTTCACTCATTCAAGATGCAATGGATATTTTTACAAGGAATTTTGATACAGAGAAACTTTTAGCATTTTAAGATCCATCTAGATCATAGACTTTGATGAGAATTACACATTTTCTCCTTACACAAAGATTGAGAGTGAGTACTATCACTTAGAACAAGTGTCCATATTCGTACATGTTTTGTGCAAACATGCACAATTGAATCTTTATGGTAAGGATAGCACTGACAAGTCACATGATGTGATTAGGGAGTATCACTTTTACACCAGTGATGTTTGTGAGCATGACACATTGTTTGTGCAATATTTCTTTGAATGATTTATGAATCATTAAAAAAGTGACATATCATTAAAAATAAAATGGATATGGTCAGATGGTTGTGCAGGGAAATTTAGGTCAACACGTAGTTTTTATTAGTTGATCTAGCTACAAAAAAAGACAAAATGTCAACATACGTGGAGCCATTTTGAAATAAGACATGGAAAGAGTGAGCATGATGATGCGGGTGCTAGTGTGAAGTGAGCATGTAGGAGGTACCAAATTAGTCATGATGCAGATTAGCTCAAATCATTACTAGAGGTGGTCAATTGGTGCAGATCCCGTTTAGGATATGAAGGTCGCAAATATATTAGGCCTATGCATACATTTTTCTGGATCGTTGAACATGGCGATGTGAACATGTATATTTCTTGGTATTGTAATAATGTAGAAGGAATAAGGAATTACATTAAGTGCGGAGCAAAGACATGGGGGGGAAATCTTCCATCGACATAAGAAAACTCACATGTTTTTGTGGTTTTGTCATTAGTGTTGATGGATGTAGACTTGATCACTGTGAAAAACATAGGTAGGTGAAATGATGGAAATATGTCCCTCTTAATCCAAAGGGACCTCATCCAATTCTAATGTGGCAAGAGATGCGTGATGAAGAGGCCATTGTTTCATTTGATCATGATCAAGTCTTTGATCTTGTAGGGAAAGGTATGTGGTATGTCTATCATTAATGATTTCATCTATAAATTGAAATCTTGAATGTATTTAACTAATACATATTTTGTATTGTGGTTGTAAGAAATGTTTTTGTTGTCGCTACGCCCTTAGAAAATGAAGGCAATGTGGCCTACTATTTGATGTCATGCACACAGGTGAAAAGTAGGTTGGTGAGACTGTATGAACATGGAAAATTCACATACCAAATTGTGACATGGTTGTGACGGGCCACATTTTTTAAAAGGTTAAAAAATAGGTCAATCACATCATTTATAAATATTTTATGCCTGAATATATATCTTTCCAATACAATCATCTAGTCCTACAATCATCTAGTCATAGAAACTCAGATCAATCTCATAAAAATCAAAACAAGGAAAGGTGAACCAAGGAGATGGAAGATGTCAGAATCATACCATGAACGTATTATGGAGACTTGCATTCCTAGGAGACATTTTCCAAATGAGTAGATGATGCAAATAACAAACCCTAAAGTTGAGTCTATAACAATCAAGTGTAATATAATATAGCATAAGAGATCTCAACTTATGAATTTTGTAATTTATAAATGTAATAATTGAATACTCTTTAATTTTGTAATTTTGAATAGAGAAATGTTTCTCTCTAGTCTAAGATGGATCATAATAGTGTACATATATGTTATATAAGCTTTAATTTCCTTGAGGTGCTTAAGTTTCCAAAGTTTTCCAAAATTCAAGGGGGCTTTATTTTTAGGGATAGATCCTTATGTGAACCCCACAGATCTAACATTTAATTAAAATTTAGAATCAATAGGGATTTAGATTTAGATTTAATTAAAATTTTTGATATATATATATTTTTAAAGTCATGTAGAGTATTCATTTTGAGCATGGAAGAAATCTTATAGATCTATATATATGTCATACATTTGGTTTCTAGAAAATCCACTTCTGTATCTAACAACCAAGTTGATATAACATTATTTTACTTAAAATGGGAATTCAACGATTTAGGTTATGAACAAAATTGAAATATTTTTATGGTATTAATAAATGTCGTGTTTTTTTATGTAAAACATGGAAATAGTTACACACATGCTTCATATTGGATTGTAAAAAGTGCAACAAATAGAGTATATATATCATGTTAATTATTTATCTCTTTTTGGTAACCTCAAAAGAAATAAAATCTAATAAAACTTATTTGTAATTTACATCCTAACTTCTTTTAAAATCATTATAATTTATCATATATTGATTGTGCACTAAAAGACACTTTCTGCAAGCCAATATTATAACTAAAATTGTTATTTTGTAAAATTTTACTTCTTGAATGTTCTTAATTGAAAGTCTTAAGATAATGAATTGATTGAAATACTTGGATAGGCAAGTAAATTTAGGAAAGTTATAAAATTATAGAAACATATCATTAATTGTTTAAATTAACATACATTAATTGCACTAAAAGACATTTTCTACAAGTTCAATACTAAATTCATGCACATGATATATTTTAGCTCGTTTTAAGTATCAAAGTGACTTTCATCATAGTAATATTGTATGTATTTCCTTAATCTATGAAACTAGAATTGAAAATTGTTATTTTGTAAAATTTTACTTGAATGTTCTTACTTGAAGGTCTTAAGATAAATAATTGATTGAAATATTTGGATAGGATAATAAATTTAGGAAAGTGCATAAAATTATAGAAACATGTCATTAATTGTTTAATGTAACGTACATTGACAGCACGAAAATACTCTTTTTACAAGTTCAATATTAAATTGATGTACATGATCATAGTTTAGTTCATTTTAAGTATCAAAGTGACTTTCATCACAGTAATATCAAGTACTTATTTCCTTAGTATATGAGACTAGAAATCGAAATTGTTATTTTTTAAAACTTTACTTCTTGAGTGTTCTCGATTGAAGTTCTTAAGATAAGAAGTTTATTGAAATATTTGGATAGCCAAGTAAATTTAGGAAAATTCATAAAATTATCGAAAACTATATGACTAATAATTTTTTGGTATATTAAATTTCAATACATATGACTAAGCTCCTGTAGATGACCTCAAAAGAAATAAAAATTAATAAAACTTATTTGTTGTTCATTGGTTGAAAACATCTTTTAAAATTGAATTTAAAACTTATTTCAATCACATTTGTGTTTTTTAATTGAACCATGATATATTCTAGTTAATTTTAAGTATCAACGTGCATTGCGTCTATAAGAACCATGGTTGATGGGACACTTATTCCAAGCTGAATGTTGGGAAAGATGTCCTAGGGGTGTTCATTTGCTTTATTATGGATAAGAAAATTGGAAAAGAAATGGCTAAGGCCTTGGAAAGGAAAATGACATTTTTCGCACATTTATTTATGAAAATAGTGGAAATTAGGAGAAAAGGGAGGTCAAAGGTCATAGGTTTCATGTGAGGAGGAAATTGAAGGAAAATAATGGAAAATGAAGAAAATAGAGGCCTCATTAATAAAAAGGCTTCTAAGGATCAATTAGTAACCTTTTGTGAGTTCAGTTTTAGAGCTCTCTCATTATTCTCTCTCTCTCTTTCTCACTCTTGGAGACTTAGAGTTTTCTTGGAGCACTTGGGCATTGGATCAAGAAAGGAAAAGAATGAAAGACGAAGTGAATATCAAGCAAGGAAAAGCAGGATCAAATAGCTATTATGAAACTAGAAATCAAAATTTTTATTTTTTAAAACTTTTCTTCTTGACTGTTCTCGATTGAAGGTCTTAAGATAAGAAATTTATTGAAATATTTGGATAGCCAAGTAAATTTAGGAAGATTCATAAAATTATCTAAAACTATATCACTAATTATTTTTTGGTATATTAAATTCCAATACATATGACTTATATCATGTTATGACTAAGCTCCTGTAGTTGACCTCAAATGAAATAAAAATTAATAAAACTTATTTGTTGTTCATTGGTTGAAGACATCATTTAAAATTAAATTTAAAACTTATTTCAATCATATTTGTGTTTTTTAATTCGACCATGATATATTCTAGTTAATTTTAAGTATCAACGTGCATTGCATCTATAACAACCCTAGTGAAAATTTCATGTAATAAAAGATAAAAATAAGAACCATGGTTGATGGGACACTTATTCCAAGATGAATGTTGGGCAAGACATCCTAGGAGTGTTCATTTGCTTTATTATGGATAAGAAATTTGGCAAAGGAAATGGCTAAGGCCTTGGAAAGGAAAAATGACATTTTTGACACATTTATTTATGAAAATAATGGAAATTAGGAGAAAAGGGAGGTCAAAAGTCATAGGTTGAATGCGAGGAGGAAATTGAAGGAAAATAATGGAAAATGCAGAAAATAGAGGCCTCATTAATAAAAAGGCTTCTAAGGATTAGTTAGTAACCTTTTGTCAGTTCAGTTTTAGAGCTCTCCCATTATTGTCTCTCTCTCTCTCACTCTTGGAGACTTAGAGTTTTCTTGGAGAACTTGGACATTGGATCAAGAAAGGAAAACAAAGAAAGTGGACACAAATATGAAGCAAGGGAAAGCAAGATCAAATAGCTACAACAAGATTCTTTGCAGGCGTTGATTTGCACATGTGATTTCCTTGCTATATTTGGCATGCATGGTATTTCATGTGGTTATCTTGTTTTTATAGAATGGAATTTTCTAGGTGTGACAAGGTTTTCAGCCTAGCCTTTCCATTTCTTGATAGCCTTGATGAGATGAGTTCTCATATTTTGATTGATCGGAATTGCCAGATGGATTTTAAGTTGAGTGGGGTGGATTTCCAAAATGAAAAACACATGGCCTAATGGTCCCTGAATTGGACTATGGATCACAATAAAGCCAATGGCCTAGTAACCCCTGAGCCAGACTATGCGTTGTGGTAAAGCCAAGATTGTGTGCTTCAGTGGGCCAATGAATCCTTTCCAACGAATGGTGGGATATACGGTAAAACCAAGAGGTGGATTTCTCTCTGTTGGGCCTAGTAGTCCAAGGATGAGATGCACGGTAAAGCCTGGAGAGTGGGTCTCGTTGAAGGGCCTAGTCATCCCTAGATTGAACTATGGGTTACAATAAATCCTAAGAGACTAGGAGACACTCAAGTTTTCGTTGGTCATGAGTCCCACTTTCATGCTTGGAATATGGCACGGGGATGATTGGCTAAAGAGAGATTTGGCTTAGCCAATTTATGGTCGAGTGGAACATGGTAGTCCCATCGCCAGTTGGTTTCTACATTCATTAATGAGAAATTCATCCCTTTGGTTTTAATCTGTAAATGTATTGGTTTATATGTGGATTCTATGGTTGTTGTATATATGGTATTTTTGTTGTTACTATGCTAGTTATGTATATGTTTTATGACAACAATTATGTATGGCTCTCATCATGTTTTTACTTGTAGATGAATGGGTAATGTATCTATGACCTAACAGATGATAATGAAACAAATGACATGAGGGAACAATGGTTCTTAGCGATTTTTAGATAAGTAAGATATCCTTATGCTTAAATATGTTGCTTACACCTGTAAATTACATGTTTGTGATATGTTTGATGAAATGCCTATCATGGCTAGCAGGGGTCTGGTTAAGGGCTTATTCAACTATTTCATTCTTCATCATTGTTTCCTTGTTATTTTATTGATTTGAAGATGTCATTCCATTCTGGGAAGTGAGTTGGGATTTGGTCCTGGAAAAGTGGCTCAAATCGTAGGGACATTGGCACAAAACTAGACAAAATGGTCCCAGGATGCTAGCTTACAGACTTGTGAGAATGTCCAGAGGTCCTTGGACGCTAGCATGCCCATATCATGAGAGCTTCCAGAGATAAAGTGATCAAAAAATTCAGTGGGACCCACGGGAAATTTGCTTGAAGTGTTGGCATGGTTCTCATGATTCCTGTAGGTAATGTGGAAGTTTTGTATGTTGTGTTTTGATCGATTCCATTTCCTTAAGGTCACATAGGAGGTTGAATCCAATCACAACAGCCTCTCATGACATTTTTACCCCGATTAGCTGGTTACTTGGGTAGATGTGGGAGGAGGGTGTTATAGAGTGGTATCAGAGCATGGTTCACCCCTCAGACTAGATGGGTTATGTGTTGGTCATGCATGCATGTCAGTTGCATGTGTGTCTCTTACACTTGGATTCCATGTGATTGTTGCGTTTGCATAATCTTGATCATGGTTGTAGTAATGTTGCCATGTGGAAGTTGATGTTGTTATTGTGAAGTGCATCATCATGAATGTATGACTGGTTACATGTAGTTATATGTCTCTTGGCTACATTCTTGTTTGTTACGTTGCATTCTTGTATGTTTGGTTACACGTATCATTCTTGTAGTTTTGGTTACAAGTATTATTCGCTTATGGTTGATTACATGTGTTCATGTGTATGTGTGGTTGATTATGCATTGCTTATGCATGATGAAGGTTGCATGTGGTCATGTGTACAATGGCGTAATGGTTGTTGTTGTCATGCATGAGGTCATGGCATGTGTAGTTGATATGGTCATGCATTGATGACTGGACTCTAACTAGAATGATGTTTATGTGTTGATGCACTTATTTGTAAATGTCTATATGTTGTTATAATTATGTTATACATGTATCACGCTGATTTGGATGATCTTGTAGATGAGGTAACCTCCCGAGATTATACTAAGGTATGTTGTTTTATTATGATTTGGTTTATCTGACATATTATGCCTTGCAGGAAAGAGATAAAATGACTAGCAATATGGTAGACTACAAAGAATCTCCCTATGAATTAGATGAGCAATGTGGTGGGCACTCTTATGATTCGATAGACACATTGAGAAGCTTGAAGGAAGAGATAAGGAGCTGTAAGGTAGACAATGACATGATCATACATACACAAGAGAAACAAGTAAAGGTTAATGAAATACTCCTTCAAACTTTGTCAAAACTGCAGCGACAAGGGCCACTTCAGATCAGCCCTGGAGAGGAGGATATAGCTAATGGGACATATTGCATTAGGTATCCTAGTATACACAAGTCAAATAGAGATGACATGGTGAGAGGTAGCAGGCTGTTGGACACTCTGGATAGGAGGGATGATGAGTACAAGTACTATTCTAGTTCTGGTTCTGACAGGCATCATGATCGCCATCATTATCATCCTTACAAGAGGAGAGATAGGGGATACTTACCAAATGAATTTAAGAAATCCAAACCACCTATTTTTGATGGAGATGTGAAGAAGTCAGAAGATGCAAAGGCTTGGATACTTAGGATGAACAAAATATTTGAGTTGCATGAGTACAAATATAACATGAAGGCCATAATCGCTATCTTCAGTTTGAAAGGTAAAGCAAACATTTGGTGGGAAGATGTGAAGTGGGTCAGAGACATCAAGACAAATGAATTGATTTATCATGAGTTCAAGAGGATTTTCAGGGAGAAGTACTTGTCAGAAAGGTACTACGATAGTAAGCCCAAAGAATTATGGGGTCAATGATGGATGAAGAGTACATGACCAAGTTTATGGAGCTATTGAGGTATGTGTTGTATCTTACAGATGAGAAGGCTAAAGTTTAACAATTTGTTAGTGGTTTTCCATTAGAATTTAGAGATCAAATTGAGTATGATGAGCCTCGGTCACTTGAGGAAGTCATTGGGAAATGGAAGCATTGTATGAATAGTCAAAGTGTAAGAATGAATATCAACAAGTGTGGGAAGGGAAAGACAAAGGTAAAGATAAATGGCACCCTAAGAGAGCAAGGCCTCAAAATGCAGAGGAGAAAAAAAATGTGGCACCTCCAAAGAAGTTTAATGTAGCTATATAGGGACATGGATCACAAGAATAACATAGAGGTGATGGTACTCAACGGTTGGAGTGTTGGACATGTGGTGAGGAACACTTTAGGAGAGATTTCCCGTATAACCAGGGTGGTGTGCCTAAGATATACAGTGCACAGGAGGTGCACACTATTGGGGATGTTGGGCAGAGAATTCCTCGTATTTATGCCATCGTGGAAAATAGACAAGAAGAGAACCAAGCATCTATCATTGAGATGGACAGTAAGCTTTGTGATCAAGTTATTTATATTTTGATCTACCCTAGATCCAATTATAGTTATGCTAGTCCTGAATTGGTGGATAAGTGTTGTTGAGTAAGGAATTGCATCCAAAATCTTTGTTAGTGCAGTTAGCTACAAGTACAAAGAAGCAAGTTCATCATTGGGTAAGAGCTTGTGCATTTTATTTGAATGGTATGATTACTGCAACACATTTGAATGTATTTTTGTTGGGATCATACAATATGTTGTTGGGCATGGATTGGTTGTATCTTCATAGAACCAAGGTAGATTTTTATGACAAAGCCATTAAGTGTGTTTATGAAAATTGGGAACCAAGAGTCTAACAGGGTAAGAAGAAAGTCACATTAGTTAGGATGACGAAATCTGTGTACGAAAAGTGTAGTCGCAATAAAGGGTGTATGTTATTTGCAGTGCACATTTCTAGTGACATGGGCAGGGAAAATTTTAAGAACCCCCCCTAAAGGTACCCAGTTTTATAGTAGTTCAAGGATGTATTTGCTAAGGACATTATAGAGTTACCACCTCATAGGGAGGAAAATTTTTATATTGAGTTAGTGCCAGGGGTAGCTCCATCATCAAAAGAACTTACAGGATGAGCACACCTGAGTTGGTAAAGTTAAATTTGCAGCTGAAGAAGATGCTTGACAAGGGATACATTAGGCCAAGTGTATCACCTTGGGGTGCACCAGTATTGTTTGTGAAAAAAAAAGATGGCACTCTCAGATTGTGCATTGACTATAGGAAGTTGAACAAAGTGGCCATCAAGAACAAGTACCCATTACCAAGGATTGATGATTTGTTTGATCAGCTGAAGGGAGAAGAAGTGTTCTCTAAGATCGACTTGAGATCTGGATACCATCAAGTACACATCAAATAGGAGGATATTTGCAAGACATCTTTCCAGACCAAGTATGGGAATTATGAGTTTTTTGTAGTTCCATTTTGTTTTACTAATGCTCCAACTACATTTATGTTCTTGATGAATAGTATGTTACATCCATATTTGGATAATATTTTTATTGTGTTCATTGATGATATATTGGTATATTCTAAAAATGAGGAAGATCATGTCGAGAATTTAGAAGCAGTGTTGAGGTTATTGAGAGAGTATCATTTGTATGCTAAGCTTAACAAGTGTAGCTTCTTTCAAATTGAGGTACATTAATTGCGACATATTTCCTCCAAGGAGGACATTGTAGTAGATCCATATAAGATAAGGGCCATCATAGAGTGGGTATCTCCTAAGAATGTGGATGAGGTAAGATCTTGCATGGGGTTGGCAAGCTATTATAGGAGGTTCATCAGGAACTTCTCACAGATTTCTTATCCTATCACATCATTGCAGAGGAAAGGTAAGAAGTTTGAATGGACGAAGGAGTGTGAGACCAATTTTGAGCAGGTTAAGCAGTTGGGACACATGATCCAATGTTGAAGATTGCAGATGCAGACAAGGAGTTTGTACTATGCACAAATGATTGCAAGAGAGGACTTGGTGGGGTCCTTTTGCAGGATGGATAGGTGGTGTGCTATGAGTCTCAAAAATGAAATGAGAATGAGCATAACTACCCGATGCATGATCTT
This sequence comes from Pinus taeda, assembly GCA_000404065.3. Taxonomy (NCBI): domain Eukaryota; kingdom Viridiplantae; phylum Streptophyta; class Pinopsida; order Pinales; family Pinaceae; genus Pinus; species Pinus taeda. Next base: position 33,828 of record APFE030323552.1, read on the forward strand.
GAGTCAGCAGTGATCATACATGCATTAAATATGTGGAGGAACTATCTTCTTGGTAGGAGGTTTGTGTTGATGAGTGATGATATTGGGTTGAGGTATTTGTTTAACCAGCCAAATCTGAACGTCAGGAAGAATAGATGGTTGGCCACGATCAGTGAGTTCGATTTCAAGATAAAATATATCAATGATAAAGAGAACAGGGTGGAAAATTCTCTTAACAGATGGATATAGGTAAATCACTTAGCAGCTATGAGCTCCTATGGGACAAACGTATAGGATAGGATCTTGTAGGCAGGTTAGCAGGATGTCAGATATATGGAGATTATGAACAAGTTACAGCAGGGTATTAGAATAGGTACAGGTGATAGTACACGTAAACGTACAGGTATAAGTGGTGTTATAGGTATAGGTGCAGGTGCAGGTGCACATGATGTGGATTATTGTCTTACAACATATTTACTAGTTAGATTCAGAGACATGATTTATGTGTTAGATAGTAGTCATCTAAAGAAAGTGATCTTGAGGGAGTTTCATGTGAAACCATATGCGGTTCACCCAGGTTATTAGAAGACACTAACAATAGTGAAGAGATTATATTATTGGCTGAAATTGAAGAGGGATGTAGTGGAGTTTGTCGCTAGGTGTTTTGATTGTCAGTGTGTGAAGGAAAAGTGTAAACATCCAAGTGGACTCTTATAGCTGATTGATATTCCAGAATGGAATTGGGAGGTCATTTCCATGGACTTCATCACATGGTTTCCAAGGACAGTTAGGTAGCATGATTCCATCCTATTGGTTTTGGAGAGGATGACAAAGGTTGCACACTTCATCTAAGTGAAGTCTACATTCTGAGCTAGCGATGTATCATAGGTATTCATCAAAGATGTGGTCAGATTGCACGGTGTTCCAAAGAATATTGTGTCAGACATGGATGCAAAGTTCACTTCCAAGTTTTGAAAGGAGTTTTTTATAGGTTTGGGAACAAAGTTGGCCTTCAGTAAATCTTATCATTCACATACTGATGGAAAGACAGAGAGGGTCAATAGGATATTAGAGGACATGTTAAGGATGTATGTGATGCATCAACAACGGAAGTGGGAGGAGTATCTTCCCTAGGTTGATTTCACATACAAAATTGGTTATCAGGAGTCATTGATGATGAGTCCTTTTGAGGCATTGTATGGGTGGATTTGTAATACTCCCATCAGTTGAAGAGATCCAGTTAATAGGGTGTTGATTGGACCAGACATGTTGGAGGACATGGAACAGGAGATATATGTTATAAAGAATAATATAAAGGCAACACAAGATAGGCAGAAGAGCTATGCAGATCATAATAGGTTGTTCAAGGAGTTCCAGGTTGGGGAACATGTGTACTTGCACATCAAACCAAAGAAGAGCTCCTTACGGATTGGATCATGTGCTAACCTGGCACCACAATTTTGTGGACCCTTCAGTATTGTTGATAGGATTGGACTAGTAGCTTATCGACTTGCACTACCTCTGACAGTGAAATTCCATAATGTTTTCCATGTTTCATTGCTTAAGAAGTATGTTAAAGATGGTGATCATGTGATTCACTAGTCTATATTGTAGGTGGAACCAGATGCATAATTCCAGTCAGAGCTTCAATGTACCGAGAAAAAGGTGTTCATGCTTTGGAACCGAGAAATTGAGCAAGTTAAGGTGCAATGGAAAAAATTTGGGCCTAATGAAGCTACATCAGAGATGGTTGATCAGATGCGGGCTATGTATCCTTCCTTGTTTTCTAGTTGAGGCAAAGCAATTTTGGCATGGTGTTTTGGTATGGTGTTTTGATATAGTCTTGGTATATGTTTGATGATATTTTGGTATATGTAGATATGTACATGGATGTAAAAACCACCATGAGTTATGTTATAAAGCTCCAATAAGCAGTATATGTGTCATGTTTTCATGTTATTATGATGTCATGTTCTTATGTTGTCTTGTGGGCTGACATTCGGCAGGGTGATTATTCTAAATGTTGCATTGATCTATGTTATACAACTCCATGAGAAGTATGTCTTATTTCCAGTGTTTTTGCTTAGGTATATGTGTAATTGAACATAGAGGACGTTGTCCCCCAAGGGGGAGGATTATGTAATAGCCATGGTGAAAATTCCATGTAATCAAAGATAAAAATAATAACCATAGTTGATGGGACACTTATTCCAAGCTAAATGTTGGGAAAGGAATCCTAGGGGGTGTTCATTTGGTTTATTATGGCTAAGGAAATTGGAAAAGGAAATGGCTAAGGCTTTGGAAACGAAAAATGGAACTTTTGGCACATTTATTTATGAAAATAATGGAAATTAGGAGAAAAGGGAGGTGAAAGGTCATAGTTTATATGTGAGGAGGAAATTGAAGTAAAATTATGGAAAATGAATAAAATAAGGTCTTATTAATAAAAAGGCTTCTGAGGATCACTTAGTAACCTTTTGTTAGTTCATTTTTGGATTTCTCTGATTATTCAAACTCTCTCTCTCACTCTTGGACACTTAGAATTTTCTTGGAGCACTTGGAAATTGGATCAAGAAAGGCAAAGAAGGAAATAGGAAGCAAAGATCAAGCAAGGGAAAGTAGGATCAAGTAGCTATAGTAGGATCCTTTGGAGGTGTTAATTTTCATGTGTGATTTCCTTTCTAGATTTGGCATGCATGGTATTGCATGTGATTCTTTTACTGTTATGGCATGGGTTTTTCGAGGTGTGACAATGTTTTTAGTCTAGCCTTGCCATTTCCTGATAACCTTGATGAGGTGGGTTCTCATACTTCACTTGAGCTGATTGTCGGATGGATTCGAAGCTAAGTGGGGTGGTTCTCCGAAATGATAAACACATGGCACAATGGTCCTTGAATCAGATTGTGGATCATGGTAAAGCCACTATCCCAGTAGCCCCTGAGCCAGACTATGGGTTACAGTAAAGCCAAGATTGTGTGCCTCGGTGGGCCTAAGAATCCTTGCTGGTGAATGACAGGATATACGGTAAAGCCAAGAGGTGGATTTTTCTCTGTTGGGCCTAGTATTCTTAGATGGGATGTACAATAAAGCCTGTAGAGTGGGTTTTTGTGTAGGGCCTAGTGATTCCTGGATTGGACCGTGGATTACGTTAAAGCCTGAGAGACTAGGAGACACTCAAATTCCCCATGGTGTAGGTGGAGAAATTTGGTAGCATCCATGCTTGTTTGGTTCTTTTCGGTTGGTTGTGAGTCCCACATTCGATTGGAATATGGAACAAAGGTGATTGGTTGAAGACAATTTTGGCTCAGCCAATCTATGGCTGGGTGGAACGTGGTAGTCCCATCCCCAGTTGGTTTCTACATTCTTTAATGAGAAATTCACCCCTTTGGTTTTCATGTGTAAATGTACTAGGTTATATGTGGATTATATAGCTGATGTATTTATGGTATTTTTGTTGTTACTATGATGGTTATGTATATGTTTTATGAAAACTTCTAGGTATGGCTCTCATCATTTTTTACTTGTAAATGAATGGAAAATGTATTTATGACCTAATAGATGATAATGCAACAAATGACATGAGGGAACAACGGTTCTTAGCAAATATCAGATAAGTACGATATCCCTATGCTTAAATATGTTGTTTACACCTATAGATTACATGTTTGTGATATATTTGATGAAATGCTTGTCATGGCTAGTAGGGGTTTGGTTAAGGGCTTGTTCAACTATTTTCTTTTACATCATCGTTTCCTTGGTATTTAACTTATTTGAATATGTCATTCCATTCTGGGTAGTAACCTGGGCTCTAGGCCTGTAAAAGTGGCTCAAATCCAGGGGACACTGGCACAAAGCTGGACAAGATCATCTGTGGATGCTGGTTGGCAAGCCTATGAGAGCGTCCAAAGGTCCTTGGATACTGGCATGCCCATAACATGAGAGCGTCCAAAGGTCCTTGAACATTGGCATACCCATAACATAAGAGCATCCAAAGGTCAAGTGATCAAAAACTTCAGTGGGACCCAAAGGAAAGCTTCCTGAAGTGTTGGCATAGTTCTCAGGGGTCTTGTAGCTAATGTGGAAGTTTTTTATGTTATGTCTCCATTGATTCCATTTCCTTAAGGTCACATACGAGGTTGAATCCAATCACAGTAACTTCTCGTCACATGTTTACCCCAGTTGGCTGGTTACTTGATTCGATGTAGGAAGAGGGTGTTACAGCATCATAGTATAAGAGTGTACTTATTTTCTTAGTTTATTTCCTAAAAAGTCGAAATTGTTATTTTTTCTAATAGAAGTTATACAACAATTATTTTTTAAACTAGTGAAATAATTAATAAATCCATAAGCTAAAATTTAATGAAAATATGGAAACAAGATTAAAAAAACATCAATACATTGAAATAATGAATGTATGATAGTAAATTGTGCATATGAAAACATATATAAATTACATTATACTTGAATATCTATAAATGAAATAATAAGCATCCATAAACTAAAAGAATGTTCTTGTATCCATAAACTATTCATGTATGAAAGTATATAAAGGTTTTACATCACATGTGGATGTTACCTATGAAATGGGCATGAAAATATACAAACTATATATGATCCACTCTAGAAAGTGTCACTTCTGGAACTCTTATGTGTGTGTCGTTGTGTAGAGTAAACATCTATAATCCAGTACTGCAATATAACACATTCAAATTTAAATTAATTAGAACATTATTTGTATAAAATAAAAAGTTTGGAAATAAATTATTTCAAACTGTGTATTTAATTAGTCCCCTACCCGTGGTTCATTCGAGTGCAAATGGAATTTAGATGGGATGGGAGTTTCATCAATAAAATTTTGGTTCTCCCCTTCCTGTGGCTCAACACCTCCATACACAACATTGCACTCATGCATCCACATAACTACAACATCAACACTACTTTTCATCTAGGCCTATGTGCACAATAGAAAAGATAAACTATAATTATTCTACAAATTAATTAGAATGCATACATGTAACTTCAATAAATAAAATGTTGAAATATTAGGAACAAAAGAATTTACTCAACTACTGGTCCATGTGGTTGTACATGGCGACTCTCCTCCACATGGGTATTATGAGATAGAGGTAAAGGTGGAGGTGGAGTAGATTGAGGCATAGAAACATGCACTAGAGGAGGCTAGTTTGGCTGGTCAATTGCCCCCTTAAATGAACTCAGAAGTTCATCTATGTAGTTGGGTTGTGTATGCGTGTTATCATGAACTTATTAATATAAATGCAATATGATAAAAAATCATTAATACAAATAATGTATAATTTGATGATAAGAGTCAAAATTTTTGTATATATGTACCTGGTCTGCACCATGTGGGTCGTGCACTCTCCAAGTTTCATGGATGGTATCACAACATGTACATGCATATGACAAAATTTGGTCATGCCCTAGACTCTCAAGATATGAATCATCATGTAATAGAACTAGTGGATCATGAGGAAATGGTGGTGGTATTTTTATCTCTCCATGAAATGTGACATTTGGAATGGCCAATGTCCTTTGCATGCTACCTACAATGGTATTCCTAGTCTCAACACCGAGCTACAATGAATTCTCCATCTTCGTTGGTAAAACCATGCTCCAAGATGGTCATGGAAACAATCTCAGAGATGGTGTTACATCAGCAGGGTTCCCATGAGCCCTAACATGATCATAGCTACGTCCCAAGCTGGTTCCATAAAACTTAGGTCCCACGCTAATGTAATTTGGCCTCATATAGAGCACGAAATCTGCATATATATACTTTGAAAAGTAAATGGGGACCTGGTCATGGTGGAGGAATTGGCCCCAAGCTCCAATTAATAGATCATACAAAAAAGGGGTCTTATCAACATTCTTCAAATATTTTAAGGCTGAATCAAAATAGCATGTCTAGCATGACAATGTGAGCAGATTCCAAACAACTCCCCACAATTATCAATGTTCTTTGTGGCATCTTTCACCACCTTCCAACTATGTGGGCCTCTAACCTCCTGCCTCCTAATCTTATGTATTGAATATAGGAGATGCCTCTGTGGGCCCACCCTTTGGTATGTCTTGATCAACCTATTGATGCTATCTAGCATCAAAGAAAAACTACGCCTAGTAGGTAAAATGGTAGAGATTTTATCTAGCTCTCATGTGATCCATGTCTGATGGACCCTAACATCTTCAATTGTGATACTCACTATAACATCATTCCACGGAGGGATTGACTCTACACGGTGATCCTCATCTTCGCCTTGATGTGGGTCTGCAAATCATAAACACAATTTAACATATATAACAAACTAGAAGCATAATAACAAATACATTAAATTCAAACACATCAACTGAAGAAAATATAAAAATTAAAGATAACTTCAAGACAAACTCAAAGTTTAAAGAGGTTTTAAAATGCAAGAGGTGTACCTACAACAGGTGAAGATGGTCCACTATCAATAGCAAGATCATTAACAAAAATAGAGACATTGTCTCTTATCCTTCAAGTAGTCTCAAAGGGAGGATATATGAGTGGAGCACACACTCTAGTTGGGCTACATGATCTATCACAAGCTTGACCATGTACAATAAATCCCCCAACACTACGATGGTCTACGGTTGGGGGGCGTATGGGAGATGGCTCTACAAATTAATTATAATACATATAAAATAATACAAGAAAAGCATGTTGACATAGAAAAAATGTTGA